>PVKS010031419.1:0-23448 GCA_004027875.1 Aplodontia rufa | reverse complement strand
GAGATATTTCTACCTGGTCTTAAGCACATGTCCTCCTACACAAGGTATAAGTAGCCAGGCAGATTCCCAGAACAGAAGCAAAACATGATGGCATAAAACGGAACCCTCTCTTTTTTGTAGTGCTGGGGCTAGAACCCAAGGCCTCATACAGAGCAGGCAAACACTCTATACTGAAGTATATCCTCAGCCCCCAGAACCTATTTCTTAAGAAGTAAATGTGGTATGGAGATTATAACACTGGATTCCTCTAACTCCTTAATGTTAACTGACTGAGCTTAGAACTTATTTTTTTTAATGTCAAAAAGATATTTAACAGAAAAAAACTAAAAGATCAATAGTTTCCAGAAGGAGGGATGGACAAACAGGTAGAACACAATTTTTAGGGCAGTGAAACTATTCCATATGATACTGTAATGGTGGATACATTTGTCAAAATTCATAGAATGTACAGCACCAACAATTAACTCTAAGGTAAATTAGGAATTCAGTGATAATGATGTCAATATAGGTTAATCCATTGTAACAAATGTATTGCTCTTCGGAGAATATTGATAGTGAGTTGTTATGCATGTGTGGTAGTACAGAGTATATAGGAACTCTCTGAACCTACAATTTTGCTGTGAACCTATAACTGTTCAAAAAACTGAAATTATTTTTAAATGAAAGGAAAAAAGAATATGTGTAAATCCCATTCCATGGAATGCTGGCTTATAAAAGTGGACTGATTACTTCATCTGTTTAATTCTCAACTTCTTCAACTATAGATGGATGTAATTATACTTACTACGTTATAGAGATTCTGGTTAGTACTAAGAAAGAAATGCTCACAGCATTAAGGACAGCACCTAGTATGCAGGGTTTACTAAACTTATTGTCTCTCTTGTTTTTGTCATTAGCTGAACCTTTATGATACAGCTGGGGCATCTGAATTTGTGAAATAAATTCTGTAATGAGGTGGCTGGGGGTCTAAACTAGAGATGAAAAAATTTACCAAATGCAGGGCCAAATTAGAAAACGTAGAGCCTGGTGGTTCAGGAACAGAACAGAGAACATTGCAGGCATGCCAAGGAAGGAGACCAGAAACCACAGGCCCAAAGTAGGAGCTGCCAGTTGTGTGGAGCAGGGGCTAAGTGCAATTACAAGCCCGGGGAGGAGAAGAGCACCACGCAGAGCAACATGACCAGCTCACTTCCCTCCTGGTCTCCATATTAATGCAATTTTCAATACAATTCATCACTCCCCTTAAATTCTTCTCTGCGTTTATGTGTAATTTTATTACCATCTAGTTCCTCCTTTGCCTCCCATTCCTCAAAATAAGTACTTCTCAGGACTAGTGCTCAGCACTTCTCTCCTCACTATTCTAGAAAGAAGCTAAAGATTAAATTTGCATTTCCTTAAGGAGGGCCCTACTGGTGTTTGGACAATTCTTTGTGGAGCAGGGCCCTTTGGAGGACAGGACTACTCCCAATCGGGAACCTCTGGGCTTGATCACTGGAATTTAGACCACAGCCTCTGTAATTGAGATGCTAAAGAAGGACTGTCATGTGCCCCCTAGTGGCAGTGTGGGGCAAGAATGAAGACAGGAAAGCCAGAGAGTAAGGGCTGCAGTTGAGTGCTTGAGTTCCTACAGCAGTATCAGATGACAGCATATGAGAACACATGGGATGCTGATGGACAGAAACAGGGGGTGGCAGGTTTGGACAGAACACTTTTGGCTGCCCTATTTTGAACTTGCTGAGTTAGTTGCAAGTACCCATTTACTACCAAGGTACAGAAAGACATGAACGTAATTAAAGCTCAAGAGAGCCCTATCTGAAAGCATAAATGTGGAGTGAGTTACCCAGAAACAGAAGTTAAATCCCTGGAACCCATGGGATGCTCAAGAGGAATCGGAGTAATGGGCAGAAACAAGAAACGGGAAAAGAATCCTGGGAAACAAGGGTTGGTACCAAGGCTGGAGGAAGAGTCCTCCACAGACATTGGTACAGAACTGAGAATCACTAGAAGACGAGTTAGGAATTATGTCAAGGCAGTTAGGGGAAAGTTTAAGAATGGAGGACTGTTCAATGTCCCAGAGTGCTGAAGGATCACTGTTTCTCAACCTCTATATTGCTGACTTTGGGCTGGATAATTCCTTGTTGTGGAAGCCAGCCTGTGTATTGTAAGATGTTTAGTAGCATCCCTACCCACAGTTGCCAGTAGCCACTCCACCTGCCCCTGATCATGCCTCCCATCTCCAGATACTGCCAGATAGCCCATAGGAAGCAAAATCACCCCTGCTTGAGAACCACTGGGTAAGATATGCCTGAAATGTTCTTGTCAGAATAAGTAGTGAGCCAGGCACTGCCAACTTGATGAAGGTAATCCAAAGGCATGACTGTGGTCAGGCCAGAGGCAGATGGTGAACAGCTGACAGCGAGAGGAAAAGGTAGAAATATGTATAGATGCCTCCCCAGGAAACCCGGTCAGAGGGGAAACCCCTGCAGAGGGAAGGAATGAGAATGGGCAGAAGACAGCAAAGGCTGAGCTCTAAGCACAGTCAGGAACTGAGGGAAGGAATGCCAAAAATTCAGGACTGTTTGATAAGACAAAAGGAACAATCAATATGACTGGCCTAGACAAAAGCCTTCAGAACTCACTTCATAATCACACAATATTCCACCAAATGCATCAGCACAGGCAGTAGAACCCATAAGATCTACTCGAATACTCACTATGACTATTTGTGTGTAAATTATCCCCTTGAGCAGAATTCCAGGGTCTTGTCAAAATAACCCTAAAGGAAATTGTATACCTCCATGTGTCTGATTGCTGTAGCTTCCCCACCTAGCTACCAGGTATCCATAATCCTTAATCTTCATCTGTTCAAATTCTGCATTGTCTAGGATGGCAACTCAGTATTAACTCTGCAACCAGACTGCCTATGTACCAATACCATTTATGATCCATGTGCCCTCAGAAAAGTTACTTAGCTTTAGGGTTAGTTTCCTCTGAAAAAATGCAAGTAATAGAACACACCATAAATAGCTATTATAAGGCTGAACAAAAAGCAATAGACATAATGCTTAGATCAGGTTCTGGCACCTAATAAACCTCCAGTCTTTCCTCCCACTCCTTCAGACTCCTGCAGACACCAGGAATCTCCTCTGCCACCACCTGACTCCCCTGAGCATGGTATGGTCTGAATCTGACTGAAGTCCTTCATCATAGTTCTGCCAGATGACAACTCAGGAGAGAACACCTCTTCCTTATCTCCAAGTTCCTGACACCACTGGGCCCAGGCCTTTTACAAAGCCAAGGCTAAATAAAGTTGCATTAAAGACACTAGTCCCTAAGACCCACTTATGACCAGAGGAGCAGAAGGAAGAGTCAGCTGCAATCCTAGACAGAGACCTGAATGTACTAAAGCATACTGACAAAAAGTAGAAGAGTAAATTAGCTGTGGTCACCTGGGCTGTGACCTTTAGTGTTCTTTAAAATGTTAATTAGTCAATTAAACAAAGTTCAGTTGCTTTCATCTTCAGTCCTCCAGAGGAACAGCCTTGGAGGGAATGTCTCCAAAATGTAACAGCAACAACCAAAATATATTAACCCATATAAATGAACGTATGGCCTAACTGTACCATTGCATGCACAGTATTCAAACTGCCTAATTTGGAGATTTACTTGACATTTCTTTAAAAAAAATACAGACTAACACTAAGACAGAAAAATTCTATTTATATTTTTTAAAAAGCAGCAAATGTATCATTTAAGCAATACTGAGCACTTTCTACATACCACAGCTTTGGAGTTGGAAATATTTGGCAAACTGTGCTATGAGCTCTAATGTAAGTACACTCATGCAACACAGGGAAGGTAACAGAGCACTACCTGCATCCATCCCTCCAACACTGTCTATAATCAACATGGCCGTTCTCAGGTACTTTCTACCCTCCAAGCCACATGGCTGAGTGCCCAAAAGCTCATGTTTTGGAGGCTTGGTCCCCACTGTGGCAGTAGGAGATGGTGGGAACCTTTAAGAAATAGGCCTGGTGGGAGCTCCCTGGGTCACTGCCCTTGAAAAAGGAATACTAGTCTCTTGGTGTGAAGAATTATAAAGCCTGAGCCCGACCGAGTAGCTTTCTCTTTTGCTTTTATCATCAATCATTCAAGGAATAGCCTGGAAGGGAATGTGTCTGAAATGTAATTGTAATAATCTGCCTGATGATGTGATCATTTGCCCCTGCCTTTGTCACTGTCTACACAATGTGACCCAGCCAATAGGGCCCTCCCTAGAACTGAGCCAATGTGGTTCTGTGCCTGTAAACCTCCAAGACTGTGAGCTAGATAAACACCTTTTCTTTACAAGTAGCCTGCCTCTAGTGTTTCATCACAGCAATGAAAAATTTACTAACACAGACCCCCATTCCAACTTGCCAGCCCTGTTTATTTACACGCCAGCCACTTTGATGTGGCCTTGTGGGTAGGCCTCAAAAACAAATGCAAAGCCAAGATCTTGTTTAATGTTGAGTAATACATGTTAATAGACACCTCTCTCTGTATCGTGCCCTTGCGCGTACACACACACAGCCTGAGGGTGAGTCTGCAAGGGAGGCAGGCAATTCAGGAACAGATGACTAGGAATAATAGGAGAGCCTTCGAATAATTAGACTTCTGACACTGGAAAGGAAAGCACGAAACAGTAAGAGAAGTGGGTTCATGTGCCAGCCCTGCTGCTGATTAGTTGTTTGATACTGAGCAGTTTCCTCATCAGTAAAGTAAGGATAAAAATACTTTCCTTACTTAGCTCAAATGTATGTGAAAACACTATAAATTGAAATGTTCCATAAAAAAGCCTTCTATGCTACTTCTACCATAACTTTATACGTGGGTGATGGTTCTCCAATTAAATGCAAACTGCTCCAGTATATTTCTTATTTTCCTAATGTCTTAGACACACCATATGATAGGCACTTAGAAATTAAGTAAATAAATAAATAGCATCACACTTCTTTTTCAATGTCCTATGTATTACAGATAACCAAAACATATAGAAAACATATAGAAAAGATTTTATAATTCTAAGAAACAGTATCAGGAGCTTTGGCAATTAGACTTGTAACAAATGAGCTGTATTACAGAAGCATAAATTTATAAGATCCTTAGCTCTTAAGAACAGTAGTCCCATAGAGGTATGTATGTAACTTGGACTGATCTGATACAACTAGACCTTTAATGGGAGGGGAAAACAGGAGCCCCACATTCAGGAAGGGCTTTTGTACCAAGAATCTCTTGGGACTTTAGTCTAAATTTTTGATAACTAAACTAACAGGCAATATAGAAAAAAAAATTCTATAACACAGAGTCAGCAAAACGTATATAAACCCTCTACTGCCTGTTTTTACAGTTTCATCATCAAGCATTCAATGCCCTTAATCTATTTTTCCTTGCACAAGTGAAAATAAACAAGTTTCATATTACTCTGGGCAAAAATCTCAAGGAGTTTCAAGTCTCGACAACAAGAGAACTAGGCCAAAGTCACTTGGCAGTCTCCCCAGGCTACTCATCCTTGCATCCCTGCCCCTACTTCAAGACTCCATACTCCATGTCAGGCGCAGTGGTACACACCCATAATCCCAAGGACTTACAGAGGAGAGTCACAGGCAGGAGTTCAAGGCCAGCCTCAGCAATTTAGCAAGGCCCAAAGCAACTTAGCAAGACCTTTGTGGCAAAACAAAAATAGAAAAGGTCTGGGGATGTAGCTTTGTGGTTAAGTGCCTCAGGGGGTCAATCCCTGGTACAAAAACAACAACAAAAAAAAAAAAAGAAAGAAAGAAAGAAAGGAAAAAACCCCCATACTTCTAGTCAATTGAAAGAATCTGAAAAAAGTCATTTATACTGAGCACCCAACAAATCCAAACCCCCTGACAAACTCATTCACACTAACTGAGGGGCCCATAAATCAGGCATTGCAATCTCCAGGGTTTTGACTGTAAAATGAAATGTTTTCACCCCAAACAGATGTAAGGAGGGGCTGGAGCAGTGGCTCAGCGGTTATGGTGCTTGCCCGGCATGAGTACACAAGTTCAAACCCCAGCACCACATACACAACAAAGTCTCAGAGCAACAAAGACCACATGAAAAACTAAATAAAAATTGTCTCTCTCTCACTGTCCCTCACTCTTAAAAAAAATAAATAAATGTAAGGATCTCAAGCAGGTGAGAATTACATGGAATAAAGGAGTCAAAAGAGTCTTCTGAAGTCATCTAAGGCTTTCTAGGCAAAGCCTAAGGCAGGGGCTTAGTCTTACTCATTCTTGTAAACTCATTAGCTGTGAAAATTGTATTAAGTGTTTATTAAATGCTTTGTTGAAGGAAAGAATGATTCTACCAGATGTAGTACTCTGGGGTGACTGAAATTCTAGAGAACCAAGACAGGAAGAAAGGATGGAATCTCTGAGGATACCTAGCCCTTCCACTGGGCAGTCAGGAAGTGCAAACCAGGTCAGAGTCAGTCCAGGCCTCTCTGTCATGCTTACTTCCTCAAATTTATCAACTATGCTCCCTATCTTCTGCACCTAGGTACCAAATGTTAATTTTAAGGTTTCTAAACAACTATTGCAGATGCTTTCCATATAGTAATTCCTCTTATGTGAAAACACACACCCATGATTGCCCAATAGTCCCCATGCGGGCATGAAGTTGGTGACAAGCACAATCTCTAGCTTCAGAGTATGTGGCACAACTATACACTCTGGAGCCAGCCTGCTTAGATTTGACTCTGGACTTTGAAACATATTAGTTTTCAAGCATTGGGCAAATCACTTAACATCCCTGTGCCTCCATTTTCTTACTTTTACAATGGTGGAAATAACAATGCCTACTTCAAAGGGCTGTCATGAGGAACAAAGGAGTTATTAAGGTAGTTTGAACACAGCCTGGCACCTAAGCATTCAACTACAAGCAATTATTATTAAAAGCCATCTCACTTTACATTACTTGATGTAAAAATCAAAGGACTCTGAATAAGTTCAGAGCAAAGCTACACCAAGGAGATGACCAGCCTCCTTCTTCTACAAGTGCAGTTCACCTAGACCTCCTAGGAGTTTAGCACTTCAAACAGAGTACATTAAGTCCTTCTCAAATGCTGCCTAACACCACTCACAGGGACAGCTCTCCTCTCACCCAGCCCTTACTTCAGCCCTCATCCAGACCCAAATCCCTCCCACATCCCCTAGAACCAGAGAGGTATCTACCTTTCAATGAGAAAACTAGCCCAGGCCCTCTCTCCTGCTCTGCAGCACTCAAGTCCTGTATCTTACCTGTTCTTTCAACTGACTCTGTCAATCCTAACTCTCACGTGTGTTTTGAGCTTATGAAGGCCAAGCAATGTCTGGCACATATCCAATAATTCACTCACTGACTAGTTTTAAAAGAGGAGAAGGATACAGATGAATCAAGAGACGGGGATGTGGGCAATGTGGGGGTAACTATGGTTTACGAGCAAATGCATATCATATTGTTACTTTATATGCATTTATAATTGTAAAACAATTGAACTCTTAATTTAAAAAAATAAATAAATGAATAAAAGAGGAAAAGAAAAAGCTGACCTTCAAAATGTTTTTTCTTCTAACCCTTTAAAGATGTTCTCCTCAGTGTCAGACAATTAAGGTCCTTGCTATATGACTTATCCAGCCTAAACCATTTTTGCCAAGCATAGGTACCAGGGATTCATAAGCCCAACTGTGTTTTATTCATGGGATATGGTCCTAAAAAACAGACACGGTTCAAGATTGATTGCCCCATGGTCTTAGGTAGAGTTAGGGGAAAACATGCTCAGAACATGTACATCCTCAGTCACTGTGCTACATTTTTTTCTTTACTGATGCTTTTTAATTATGTCAGCATTATCTTCACTACTACTGTTTGATCTCATAAAGTACCTGTGTGGCATATCATAGTTTCTTTTATCATATCTAATTGCTGTTCCAAAGTTACTGATTTTCAAGATGTTTTCAGCACTACTATTAACTCACTTGGCTATTTTGAAAGCTACAACAAGGATGTAAAATTATAACAGTGATTATCAAAATAATAACACAAATGCCACCAAAATCCTCAACTACCCTCTATCAACAAGAGTTCACAACACATCATCAAAGGTTTGTTGGTAGTTCTGTCTACTAGAAAAGGTGGGCCACTACCTACAAAGCACTTTTATAATTTCAGCTGACCTTCCAGCTTTGAAAATATAAAATGGCTTAAAGCAAAATTTTAGGGAATGTGTTCACCAAGATTTTGTACATAATGTGAAGCTTTTATTAATATTATTTATGTGTCATTTTTTGAAATTTGAAATGTTCAATTTTCATATAATGGGATCACATTGAACTAGAAAATAAATTAGCAGGCTCCCTTTTCGCTTGCTTGGAGATTGAGAGCTTGAGGGTACTAGATCACTGAAAACAGCACAGTACCCTCACATCTACACATTCTGTAGGAACACAAGGTAGGCCTGGGAACTCTGGAAACCGAAGCACAACACAGTAAACTGAGAACAGGTCTCCAGACCAAGTATATGTGCAAGTCACGTAAGCATGTATATCTGCAGAAAAGTACTCGGATAGCTGTTAAAGTATCCTATTTTTAAAGACTCTAGAAAAGACTTCTTGTTTAGTATTGTATTTCAATTTTAAGGCATTTTCCTTGCTAGGAAATTTAAATCTTAATTTTGGTGATCCTTGGCAATGTTCTCCTTTGTCAGCAAGAATATTCAAAATCTGAGCCAAATCAAAACTTCTGGATCATATTCTTCAAATGTGATTCCAATTTACCATGGAAGTTATAGCAGAGCATCCCCAGATGCTGTACCTGTCTCCTCTCTTAATGAGCCCCAAAGTGGTACCAAAGCCAAAGTAGAGTTTTCCCCTTCCTCTACCTCTGAAATCTCAATACTGCAGCTAAAAAGACCACGGCTTTTCCTTTTCCGTGGGATTTCCTCCAGGCAAAGTATATGACTGCACAATTAACTGCCAACCTGAGTCATCAGCAGACCTGTCAGACAATACAATCCATAACTCACTGCTTTCATCATCTTCCGAAACTTAAACTGGGAAACGATTTTTATGAAATGTTTCACAGGTGATATAAGTCTACATGTTCCTCTAGATCAGAACTCCAGTGGGGCAGTTTAGCCTTAGTGTCACCTTAACCCAGTGCAGGGATTTTTTTCTTGGATGTGAAGAGAATGCCTTTGAGGTGCAGCATATACTCTCCAGGCAGCCAGGCCTCCACCTCAGCCCCTTGTTGTACTTATTCACCTGCCAGGCCGCTGGAGTCATGTGGGTGTGGGACTTCTGTGGAAGATAAAATTGATCCCTCAATTAAGCCAGATGGCCAAGACCTGGTTACCCGGACCACAATGTTTCATTCCCTGAACAGACTGCTTTTAATGATGACAGCAGGTAACATATTTATTTTATTCATGAAAGAATTTTGCTTTGGACATTGCTCAGTGCTTTCTAATACCTTACAAATGGTTAAGTGATGGTTTTTTCTTTAATCTGATGAATACCGTAAAGCACGCCACTGCTACCGTTTGCCTCTTCTGTGTGCTAGAAATCTCAAAACTAAAGTTGTGACCTATCTTCTATAATGGCTCAGTATATGCATTATTGCTCCTAGTAGTATTAACCTTACTATTAACAGCCTCATTTATCATTCACCTTATAGCATCACATGTACTTTTGAAAGCCAGCTTAAACTAATTTTAGAACAAAGGTATAAATAACCAAAAACTCTGTCACTTCCTCTCCTAATTTTCAAATTTTCATTTGATAAATGTGCATTAAAGTCTGTACTTGATGGGTGCCAAAGTTACTGGTGCTCATATTCCAAAGCCAGCCAAAGGCGGGTGTCCACTTGACCTCAATACAAACACAGTGAGCATCCTCTTCTTTGCAGTAACAGGATTTTGAACCCTGCAAGTCTAGTATTTTACTTCACCCTTTTTGTGTTGACACTGAAACAAAAGACTATGATAGGAAACAAAAATGTACACAAGAATTTAGAAATAGAAAAGACTGATAATATTCTGTGCACAAATGTGATAACAGCATTTCAGTTTCCCCTGTCATCTACATCAGGACATGACATTCCACAACCAATCAAAAAATCAGTTACCTGCAAATATTATGGAGTTGATGCCAGATTTGCTTGTTAAATCAGCATGTGCTGATATGTAGACTGAACATCAATTTACTAGGTCTGACACGTTAAAAAAAAAAAAAACTCTGGTAAGTTATAATAAAGAATTCAAGGGACAGGGATATAACTCAGTACATAGTCAGAATGTACAATGCCCTGGGCTTGATCCCCAGCACCAAAAAACAAACAAATGTCAAATACAGGATAATCTGGGTATTTAATTATCCATCTCCAGAAATATGCAAAAGAAGCATATTATGTATGTTCCCAAAATGGCTTAAAATTCAAACTTCAAACTTCATGTAGGAAGCATTTCAAAGTATTCTGAAGAAGTCAGTTTTCTTAGTTTGTTGTAGATAACTGCCTAAGAGCGAGCCTTCAAACTTTCCAGGATGCTAATACACATTTATAAGAACAATTTTTTAAAAGCTTTCATTTAAGAAGGACCCTGCTCTAGGAGATAAAAATAAGTCACTAGATTCATCTTAGGGTTAAATATTTGTTTCAGGCTATAGTTTGGATCTGGAGTAAACCCTAAGGCTGGAGTCCCAATTTGGTGCTACTAGGAGATGGCAGAAGCTTTAAGAGGTAGGGTCTGGTGGGGAGGTCTTAGGTCACTGGGAGCATGCCCCCCATAGGGTACTGTGGTCACTTGCTCTCTTTTCACTTCCCAGTCATCAGATAAGCAATTTTACTCCACTACTTACTTGCTCCTGCTAGGAAGCACCCCACAGGCCATCAACTGAAACCTCTAAAACTGAGCCCAAACAACCCTTTTCTCAGGTATTTGTCATAGTGACCAAAAGCTGACAAACACAATGCAGAAAAAAAAATACATACATATGGAGTCTCTGAAAATATCCTAATTCTGACCAGCTGCCAATTAATGCAAGTCAATTCAAGTCATGTTTTTAAAAATTGCTATGTGACAGGACTGGGGCTTGGCAGTTCTAGCACTTGCCTGGCATGCACGAGTACACAGGTTCAAACCCCAGCACCCACGTACACAATTAAGTGTCAGAGCAACGAAAGCCATGTGAAAAACTCAATAAAAATTGATTCACTCTGTCTCTCTCTCTGTCTCTCTCTCTTAAAAAATATATATATAATACATATATATAAAGCATATATATATTATATATATATATATATATATATATATATATAAAAAATACATATATATTTTTTTTTAATTGCTATGTGCCAATGTAGCATGTAGTGGATGCAAGTTGTTGGGGAAAAAAAAATTAACCACACTTTTCTATTCCTTTGTTTGCCTCACGCTTTTTTGTTGAAAACTGGGTGTTTTAGTCTATACTGGCAACTCTGAAAATCAGATTGCCTTTCCTCCCAAGACTCACTGTTATTGCTGTGTTGTTGCTACTAACATTTGTGATTTTTCTGGATTAATTCTGTAATGTTTGTATTTTCTGTCCTGTGCAGTCACTGAAGACTCTGCGCAGTTTAGTGGTCAGCTAATTCTTGAACAAAGCCTTCCTTAAATGACTTCAACAAATAAACCTCCAACACTTTGCAGAATGGCTGTGTGCATGCATGTCCTCAAAAGGCTTTGGTGCTTTACAACTCAATTTTAGACTCCACTTTCTTCTTGTGTAGAGCCTCCAGGCTAGTTGGAGGTGAGAATTAGGGCCTCCTATGGTCTTTCCTAGGCGTGCAAACTGCTGTATTCATTGACAGGGCTTTTCTAGAGAAATACCAGATGCAAGGCCCTCGAAGGACTTCTCATTCCCAAGATTTCTTTTTTAAGTTTCATGGATCACCTTTTGTTTGCTCTGCAACAAATGCAGTGCTAAATAAATACTGCTGATTGTTTTCAACAGCCTAGGAACAGGGATTTTTACCAGTTAAGTGAGTTCTATGAGTCAGGTCAAACAGATATGCTCTACAAATGAAGCTTTACCAGGGAGCATCCAAACAGGTCAAATAGTGACAGTTCTCTGGGACTAAGGATTTTGGGGAAACTCCCAACGTATTCTTCACCCTCCGTGACTATTAGTCTGCTAGTTTTGAAAGCTTCCATGGAGAAAGAAAGGAGGGGCAGGAATAGGACAAGTTAAAACAATGCTCACTGTTCTTACTATGATTCAGTCATTTCTTGTAAATAAACACTCTTAGAATTACTGCAAGACTTTGATTAACTTCCAGCATTTTTAAGTGATTTTTGTAATTTTTGCTCATGTTCTCATTGCTTCTATGGAAAGTAGATTTCTGGAGGTCCTTACTCTGCCATTCTAGAAGTCCTTCTTCTGTTTAAATACACAGAAACGACAAAGTTACAATAAACTAGAAACTATATCCTCTGCGTATGTTTAATAAACTTTTAAAAAAATATAGGGTGACTATTTAAAATGTACAATAGGGCAGATACACAAAAAAGTTTGACTGCCACCAGATCAATTTCTGAAAACTGGACTATGAACATGTCATATACACATTCAGAAAGAGTAAAGTCTCCATCCTTAGTTATGTTCAAGGAGTTCCAAAACTAGGCCCAGCCTGGCATTTCCATCTAGTCACCTACCAGGCCACATGAAAAGCCTCTGCTTCACCCCAACCCCTCTCTGTCATATAATGCAGGAATCAGATGAGAATGGAAAGGACTGAACACAGAGGCTAACTTGTCCCACACCACACCTCAAACTCACTGGGTATTTAAGATTCATTTCTTGACTAACTGGTAAGAAAAATTTTCATAACAATTAAAAAGGACTTCTCTGTGTGTGTGTGTGTGTGTGTGTGTGTGCTACTAGGAATTCAACTCAGGGCCTCATACATGCTAGGTAAGTGCTCTACCACTGAGCCACATTTCCAGCCCCTAAAAATGATTTAAAAGGTTTTCTCAGATATTTTGAGACGTTTCCTCTACTAAAAATAAAAAATAAGCAGGGCACGGTGCATGGTGGTGCGTGCCTGTAATCCCATCCAATCAAGAGACTAATGCAGGAGATCACAAGTTTGAGGTCAGCCTCAGCAACTTAGCAAGACCCCATGTTAAAATTTTAAAAAGTTTTAAAAAGCTAGGAATGTAGTTCTGTGGTTGAGTGACCCTGGGTTCAATCCCTAGTACCTAAAAGTATGTAAATAAAACTAAGCCCTGTACATAAAGGAATGCTAGTACTTACAAAAATATTTTTTCAACTTGTTTTAATTAGTATAGGAGCTATAAAATAAGACCACTTAAGCACATCCACCTTAGCCTCTGATTCAGCTTAACCTCCCTTACGTTATTTTAGTGTGAGAAACTGTTATAAAGAGGGTAGAAAACTGGATACATGGAGATTATGTCCAATTGAACATGTTTTTATGCTTAAAGTAGGATTTAAAACACAAAGTTTTTTACTCAGGCAAACCACTGAAGCTTCACATAAAAAAAAAAAAAAAAAAGCCACAAAACCCCAACCAGCTCTTCAACTAACTTTAACTTGGACCTTTAATTTTAATGTTTCCTCTATATATTCAGTCTATTCTCCCAGACCCACTCACTCTTTTTAACTTTCAATTAAAACCCAGAAGCCTACCTAGACACAAATTCAAACTAAATAGAAAGATGTACACTTCTATTTTTACCTCCATTTCATTTCCATTCTGGTTTTGATACTTTGACATCAATAAGAAATCCATATCAATAATGCCCATAAAGTAGAAAATTCATATTTCCTTGTCTAACAGAAGCTACATCAAGACCCAAAAGGATATGGAACCAAAATATCCCTGCTTTAGACTGAGTAACAGGATAAAGACAATGGTTCCACAATTCTTCCTGAATGCTTTTTAAAAATGAAAAGTTCTACAAATAGAACCCCTAAATTCAGAATCTACAAACACTTTCTGAGCACACATTCCTTCAGTGATATGCCCAAGGTCATTCAGCTATAAGTGGCCTTCCCTCCTCCATTCCTCCCATATATCACAAAGATCCATAAAGAACACCAAACAGGGCTGGACATGTGGCTCACTTGCCTGTTGGAGGCCCTGAGTTCCATGCCAGCACCACAACAACAACAACAAAAAAATAATAATAATAACAATAATAGCAGCACACAGACAGTGACCAATAACTTTATATAACGAGATCACAGGACAAAGTTCTATAACTGAGAAAAGCATCTTATTCAAAATGTTTGATGCTCTTCTTACTACTCAGATTTACTTTAAAACTAGGTAGAAGAAAAAACAAGAAGTATTTAAATCCAATTAGAGCATAAGGGTTTCCTGACCCCAAACTTTACACTACATAAAAATACAAAAATGAGGTAACACTCTAAAAAGTTGCTAAACTCAAAAGAAAAGTGAAAAAGTTACAAGCAAAGGTTCATTATCCATTCAATGAAAACAATAAAGCTATTTTCCTTGGAAAGAATGTCAAGAAACACATTCTCTCGGAATGGAAAATATCAAATTAGAAGAAAAAGCAGAGACTGAGAATCAGAAATTCAGCCTTCACTACCTGCACCGATTGGGTTAACACACCAACTTCCAACATGATTTTAAGACTACTGTTCTTATCAATAAAATCTCAGCACATGTAGCTAAATTCATTTCCCTACCCTCTCTATACCCTAAAATTATTTAAATCTTTATATCTACTTGCTTTCCATATGCATATTCTGTCCTGCTGAAATCTTTGAAATAATACACTTTTTGCTC
Source organism: Aplodontia rufa (assembly GCA_004027875.1). Classification (NCBI taxonomy): domain Eukaryota; kingdom Metazoa; phylum Chordata; class Mammalia; order Rodentia; family Aplodontiidae; genus Aplodontia; species Aplodontia rufa. Next base: position 8,589 of record PVKS010031419.1, on the reverse strand, counting down.
ACTTGCTTGGTCTTTAAAATAATATAGTAAAAGCATTTTAGTGATTACCCTAACATCACTGTGCTGGGATCTGGGGAGAAGAGACAAGCCCTTGCCTGGAGCCACACTGCAAAGACTATTTCTGAAATGCTAGATCAGCAACTAACAGGCAAGTTAAAGAATCTGTTGCAACAAGGAAAGACTTGTCAAAGAAGAGGGCATGTCTAAGTCTCATTACATACTTCAGTAAAAATGAAAATGGCCCAAGATTCAGTCCTGATTGTCTTGGCCTAGCAGTTTACCACATACATACACTCAAAGCAGCCTGCTATGACACAACTTATTTTTAGGAGAACAGTTCACAAAACTTACTAAGAATATTAAGGGAACTCCAAGTTACAGACTCCACTGATATTTTAAGCTAGTGATATCATTGTAAATAGATATTCATTCCTTGTCCAGTGACTAACTCGTGTAGAACCCAGATATACTTTTGTATTATGGTTGTTCTTTCTTTCTATTTTGTTTTGGTGTTTTCCCTTTCCTTTTTTATTTTTTACTTTCAGTATTAGAGATTAAACCCACATCCTCACTCATGCTAGGCAAGCCCTCTACCACTCAGTCCACTACAGCCATTCTCAAAAACTCAAAACTATCCACTTCAAAACAAAAGGGGAAAGACAAGTACTATTTGTAAAAGAATTACCAAAAAATCTAGATCTAGAAATTTACTTTTGCCATAAGAGTATTTGTCATATTAAACATACATTTTTTTTAAAAAACCAACAACTACTATTGGTAAATGGCAGAAAAAATCAGTAGAGGGAAGGGACTAGGGATGAGGGAAGGAGAATAGGTGGTAATGGAAATCGAACTACATTCCATGATTTTATAATTATGTCAAAATGGATTTTACTGTCATGTATAAACTAAAAAGAACCAATAATTAAAAAGTGAATAATATTATTAAAAGGTGTATACAGTTATACAGTACATGAATTCTAAAGTCTTTCTAAATTCAAGAGACTAAAATATTTCAAATTAATTCTTTAAAATTAAAGTCATCTTTAGATCACATATCTCATGGAACTGCAAAAAATAAAATTTGAGGAAAACTGATTTGTTCCAAAGTCAAAACTTTCAAATCTAGGGGCTGTATTGGTGGCTCAGCGGTTACAGTGGCTCAGCGGTTACAGCTACTGCCTGGCATGCGTGAGGTTGCGAGTTCGAACCCCAACACCACATACACAATGAAGTGTAAGAGCAACAAAAGCCACATTAAAAACTAAATAAAATTGATTCTCTCTTCCTCTCTCTCTCTCACTGTCCCTCTCTCCTTTAAAAAAATATTTTTTTCAAATCTAAATCTCAAGGATGAAGCTTAGAAAAATTTTTATTAACCCAATCCTAAGAAATAAGGTGATTCCACATGTACGTATGAATACACATATATATCAAGTAAATCCTGCTCACAGAAACTGATTTGATAAAATCCACAATATAGATTGGTAAATTCACAATTCTATAACCCAGGAAGAGGTTGAGGTAAAGAAACAAATAAAAGTCCTCTGACCATTTTAAAATGCTTTATATCAACACTCAAACTGCATGTGATCCTAGAAGCAGGTAAAGAACAGAAAGCAAAAAAGCTGGAAGTGAATCAAGGTACAAACTATATAATGCATAATTACAAATTCAGGCATAACAGTAAAACATGAAGTGCAACAGGCTCAAAGTGAAGTTCTGGTATCAAACAGTTACAATTAAGGTGGACTCCACTGTTAAAACAACACCAAGGAGAGCCTAGGGATGATTCACAGGCCACAACAAGACAATCCCAAAGTCACCTATACTCACCCAGCTGAAAAAACCCTCCCCAAGGCCCAACTGCCACAGTCCTTCCCTACTGTGGGGTTGGGAAGGTCTCTTGCAGTAACTCTGGAAGGGCTCACTCAAGGAACTGGGCTTGCCCTGCAACTAGCAGACAAATGAACACTGAAGAGTCTCTGGGAAAAAAACACAGCAAGGGCTCCCAGATCCAAATTTGCAAGGAAAGGTTTCCCACAAGAAGCAGAATATGGATTTTGGAAGATCTGCACTCACTGCAAAGTTCCTGGGGGCAAGCCAACATTCACGTGGGTTATTCTAACAAAGCAGGATCATAAGCTGGGAAGTGGCCACAAAGTGAGACACAAACCTGCACAAAACACAAATTACACAAGTATTTGCTTCTGATGCTCTATGATTTGCAGAGTTCATCACAGACAATACCATGCTATCCTCACTTTCTCCAGATAAAACAGGCTTGGAAAGGTTCGGTCGTTTTGCAAAACGGCAGAGCCAGTTCTACAGCTCTGACCTGTGTCTCCCAAATCTCATAATCTTTTGAACAAGCAATAAGTGCAGGAACCTTTTCCAAATCACAGACATTTAAGCAGGCACAAGGGTTGCCTGGATCAGTACGATGCACAGTGTGTGAATAAACTCTTAGTTCAGCTGCGTGCTATTTTCTCATTTTGTTAACATACACATGTAATTTCAATTCAAGTGCCAAAATGAGGAAAATGAGAACTTTCTTCTAACTCGGCATTGCAGTTTGTTATCACAAGCAAGATAGGGGCAATTTAACCTTAAGAGGCCTCAGTTTGCAGCATGGTACTTAAGAACAGGCGATAACAAGTACATAATGGGCCTTTATCTGCAAGTTTCAAAGTCCTACTTAGCTGGTATAAAAACTACAGGGGATTTAGAAATCTGAAAGAGACAGGTGTTGAGCACTGGAGCTCAGCTGTCCACTAGACAGTAGCAGCCAGAGACACAAGAGGTCCCAGGGAGAGCAGCAAGAATCGCAACCACTTCTGTGAATCGGCTCCCAAACTAAAAACAGAACCTCACAAATCTGAGGACATTACTGTGACTGATAATCAAATGAACTGGAGTCACTAACCCTATGCCATGCTCAAATCACTCTGACCACAAGTAATTTCACAACTTTTTTCACTCTCCCCTACCTTTACTGAAGTTCCAGCTCTGTGTAGATATTATGTGATCATACAAAATATTTTTAGTTAGCAAGGACTACCTTAAGCAAAGCTGAAAGAGAAATAATAATCTAGGGAAAACATATTCCAAAGAGCATTCTGAATGTATGAAGACTTGATGCAAATACCTTATTAGTAAAATGAACAAAGATCACAAATAAGAAAATGTACAAATACACAAAAACACACAAATAATCACTATACATTTACTCACTGAGAATCCTACAAACTCAAATAAAAATAAAGATGATTTTTTATCCATCTGACTAGCCAAGATAAAAATGGCAATGAAAATTTACATCAGAGAATGTGAAAAAATGAGCACTCCACTGGCTAGGGGTGTAGCTCAGTGGTACTACGCTTGACTAGCACAGGCAAGGCCCTGAATTCAATCCCATGTACAAAAGAAAGGAAGGGGCAAGTAAAGGGAAGGGAAGAAATGAGCACTCCTTACATTACCAGTGTTAGTATAAAGAGGCAAACCCTTTCTGGAGACAGGTTTGGTGATATGTATCTAACCAGTGATCCCACTTCCAGGACTTCATACTCAGGAAAAGAATCATGTCCTAGCTATGATCTTTAGTCCATTAAGAACAGAAGTACTGGGGCTGGAGTGGTAGCTCAGCGGTTACAGCGCTTGCCTGCCATGCATGAAGACATGAGTTCAAACCCCAGCACCACATACACAGCGATGTGTCAGAGCAACAAAAGTCACATGAAAAACTAAATAAAATTCTTTCTCTCACTGTCCCTCTCTCTTAAAAAAATTAAAAAAAGAGAAATACCAGCTCAAATATTCACAATCTCCAAAATGCCAACATCAGGAAATAATCCTTCTTTTTCTAAAGAAAAAGAATCAGATCAATGCGTGTAAAATGTACGCGTAAAATGCTTCCTTGGGCAAGCAGTATCTTACAAATTTAACTTCAGTCTAACTATCAGAAGAAGTACAAAGTCATTTAAAAGCAACATAAACAAACCTACTGCTTCCTTGAACCTAACTCCCCTACCTAAAAAGCCTGCATACAGTTTTTCATTTTGTAATGTAACAGGGGTCAAAGTGAACCCAATTATGCCATGGGGGTCAGATACATTTCCCTACACTCAGACACACTTTTTCTGAAAGAAGGGAAAAAGGCCATCCCCTGATACATAGCATCCTCAGACTCGGGCATGCTGGCACACACCTGTAACCCCAGCTACTTGGGAAATGGTGGCAGGAGGATTGCAAGTTCAAGGCCAGCCTTAGCAATTTAGGGAGGCCCTAAGCAATTTTGCAAAACCCTGTCTCAAAAGTCAAAATTAAAAAAAAAAAGAGAGAGAGAGAGAGCTGCAAATGTAGCTTAGTGGCAAAGAGCCACTGGGTTCAATCTGCAGTACCAAAAACATAGAAGAATATAGACTGTAGGGTGTTGCACCTGGCTTCAGTAAGCACTTACAAAGAGTAGTTGTGGTACCCTCATTATTCCTGACACTAGGAATGGTTGCTTCTCTTTTCTGCCGATTCTATGAATTCTACAGTTCTAATACACCAGTCATCAAAAATTTTACCTAATTTACTTCTGTACTGTAACACATCATCTTCACTTTAAAACTAAATGTCTATTATAGTAGAGCTAAAGTTACCACAGCATATAAGCCCTATTAGATAAGAATAAAAGGATTTGGCAACTGAAAGAATTCACTGAGCTACCATGCCTGAAAGATATGTACATTTCTGCCTCTGCTACCAAAGGGCACTTCTATTTCTCAATGCCAGGCTCTCTCCATGATTTCTGACATCACTGCTTGGGTTTATCTATATCTATAATGAATACCCATTATCTAACACTCAGCCCCTCTGATTACAGACCAGACCTGCTGCCAATCAAAAATAGCCAGAATTTGATTCTGTACATCCCCTAGTTTCCACTTCTGACCAGACACTGTGTTAGGCATAATAAGTAATATGTTAGGCATAACAAGCTGTGTTATGATACAGTTCTATTAAATATCCTATTGAAATTATCAACACATCAGGAGTGATTATTTAGAAACATAAAACAGAGCCTGTGATTCAATTTCAACATTAGTATAGAAAGACTCTCCTGAAATGCTTCCATAACTTGAAGGGACATGATCTAAAGTATAATCAAACTTATGCTTACCCCTAGGGAAAAACACACATTAAAGTGTGGCAAATATCTCCTTAACTTATGAGAGAAATCTGATACCCTGCTAACTTTTGCCTAAATTTATCCTCTTGATCAGTTTTATACAGGTATATGCCTTAAAGCATTCTATTTCTAATGACTTTCCAATAAAATGAAATAAATATAAACTTTGAATTATGACACATGGGTCATCTTTTGCTCTATCTGCAATTGCTCTTTTGGTGGTGCTATGACTTGAGTGTCAGGATCTTTTGAAGGGGCCCAGAGTGTACCATTATGGCATAAAAATTATTTTGAACTAAAGGCTTTGAGTTCCTGAAATCTCTTATTGTCTAAAGGAAGAGCCTTCCCAAAGAACTCAATTATCATAAATCCCTTCCCTGAGAGCAACCAGCAAAGACTGACTCTTTTTTTTCCAGAAATGAGTAGTCTCCACACCAAAACAGACATTATCACAAAACTATTATATCTCCCATCTATTTTCCTAAGAGCCCATTTATCATTTCAAAAGAATTATCTCTTTTCCCCTAAGTACCCTTTCCCCCATCCATTTCCCCTTATACTGATATATAAGCCCCAAATTCCAACCACATCCTTCAGTCAATCTTTTTTCTCTGATTAAATGTCTCTTCTTTTGCTAATCTATCTTTTTTATCAATTTAATTTTCAGGACCTCAAATACCAAGCCTAAGAGGGTAGAGGAAAAGTTTATCCTTCCCAGCAATATAAATCTATGAGATGCACTATCTTATGCATATATATGAAGACCACGTTTTCTTATTAAATGCAGTCTAACCTGTATGATTAACATTTAATACTTCCTAAGTCTTCCTTTTTCCTCACTTTCCTTTAAACTTCCTCTTATTATCTTTCTTGTTTCTAACTCAGACTATTATCAAGTATTATCCTCTGAATTTAGTAGTAATAATTTGCTTTCCCTTTCTACTCCTAACAAATAACATGCAAATTTTAAGTATTAGAAACACTACTTACTTTTTGTCAGTTTAAAAAACTCAAGGACAACCAAGCTAAAACATCTTGATGATTAAATAAAACAAAATGCTATTTCACCAACCACTGAAAATTCAAAACTTTTTAAATAAAATTAAAATAGTCACTTTATATAAAACAATGACATCGCCTGTCACAAGAGTTTACTGTTTAAAAACTAAAGATGATAAAAATAAAATGACAAATTATTTCAAGCAAGCAGAGATGAGAAAAATACACCTTAGGGACAATTCCTTCCTTCTAGTGAAAACCCATCCTGCTCCTGGCATTTAGTTTTCCGAAGTTAACCTTAATTAGCTAACCTCCCATGGCTCAGGAAGCACACGGGTGCTAGTACTCACAGTTAAGACTAACTTTCCACACAGCAGTCTTGGGTGCTGTGACACTATCATCCAGCAGGGCATAAAAACAGTGTGTGCCATATGTCCATTGCTCCAGTGGAAAATCATTAGGTATCTATGGTAGGTTCAACCTCCAATTCCTGAATCTTTATGTCAAAGATCCTATTAAAATGTATAATAACATAAACAAGCTCCTCAACTTCCTATGATTATCCCCTTTTGCAGATTCAGCTGATGGTGTCCCCACAAAGCTTGGTGGCTAGTGCATAGTTCTCCATGGGCTACAAAACAACTTGTTTAACTGTACAGCCCCACCCTCTCTGAGCTGTTATGCTACCAATGCACCTCAGAACAGCCAAATCAAATTCCTGGCAGCAACCAGAACAAGGCCCTTTCCCACCTCCTTCTGCTTGGAACATCCTTACTCTGCTTTTAGAATTTACCGTCTCTCTTTGTGCAACACTCAGGGCAAATGTCTCCTCCTCTAGGAAGCCATTTTTTCTGTTGAGCTCCCATAGCACATTATCATGGCTCCTGGTTTTTACATGGCTCTGCCAGCTTCACCATGAGCCCTCAAGGGTGTGGATTCTGATCCCTCAAGTATAATTCTACATTATGCTTTCAGTCATAGAAGACAGTAAGCACATAATAAATGTTCAGTAGATGAATGAGTGCAGAAATAAACAAAATAATGATCAAACAAATGAAAGAATAACTAATGAATGAACTCTCCAACTGCTGCCTAGAGTGACAGAAGGGTCTTCCAGGTAATTCTCAAGCCCTGGATAATCCCAAAGGACACCCTGGGTTCCTCACTCCTTTCAACTACTGGTAAACTTCTTCAAATCCAATCGCAATTTTTTTTTTTTTTAAAGAGAGGGACAGAGAGAGAGACAGAGAAAATCAATTTTATTTAGTTTTCATGTGGCTTTCATTGTTCCAACACTTTTCGTTGTGTATGTGGTGCTGGGGTTTGAACACGCGTCCTCATGCATAAGAGAGAGGGACAATGAGAGTGAGAGAGAGAGAGAAAAAGAAAGAAAAACAATTTTTTATTTAGTTTTTCACTGCTCTAAGACTTCGTTGTGTACGTGGTGCTGGGGTTTGAACTCGCGTACTCATGCATGCTGGGTAACCACCGAGCCACCACTGCAGCTCCCCAATCACTATCTTTAATCCAATATTCTACTACCTCACACACTCCTCCTCTTTACTTCACAGCAGCCCTTGTGTAGTATGTGTGCTACATACTTATATTTATTTCTATATAAGGAAGATATAATCATTTTAACATGTTGCTTTTTACTTTTCCTTTCTTATTCAATATCTTATTTTTTCCTGTTAACTTACAACTAGAGAAATGAAGGGAAAATAAAAGCAGATTATTTACAGTCAAAGCCTTGCTTGAATAAAAACCTGTATGATTCCAGAGTCATCTTCTACATTAAGAAACCCTCTCCACTATCTTAATGCCTAAGCATCTGTTCTCAAGAGATGTAGTTGGATAAGGATGAACAAACCAAAACATTCATAAAGCTATTTTTGATAGAGCCTCTATATTCCAGGTCCTAGCCAAGATATTTCACATGTTTTGTTTTTCCTTCAAAAACACCCAAAAGGTTTGCACTCAGTGCCAACCTAGAAAATGGTAGCTGAGACAGATTTTGCCCCAAAGTCACTTTTTACTAAAACCATGGCACCTAGCTTTTATATCCACCTCTGTTTAAAACCCATAATTTTTACTACAACTTTAAAAATTCTAGCCTTTACTTTATAAGAATAGAATAATGACACAAGACAGACTTTCCAAGGCCTGTGTTGCTTCTTCACCAACTCTTTCACTAGCTATTAAAATATCATTCATCTGGGAGAAAATTTTTGCCTGCTATACCTCGGACAGAGGGCTAATATCCAGAATATATAGGGAACTCAAGAAACTAAAATCCAAACTTGCAAAAAATCCAATCGATAAATGGGCTAAAGATCTCAAAAGGAACTTCTCTCCCGCGGAAACCCAGAAAGCCCATAAATATATGAGAAAATGCTCTACATCATTAGCTATCA
>PVKS010031418.1:0-23440 GCA_004027875.1 Aplodontia rufa | reverse complement strand
AGTAAAATCAGCTTAACCCAGAGATCTAAGGGTCGATTGTCTCCACTCATCTGTGGAGGTGGGGACTAGACCCTGGACAATGAGAAAGTTGGTCTAGAAACATGAGTTAAATTCAGATAAGATGTAATGCTTTACAATTTAATACTATTTTTAGAGTTATAACGGGAAGGGGAAGGGAGGGATAAGGGAGGGTAATTGTGGGGGCACTCCTGGGGACAGTTGCAATGTCCAGAATATATATACACATCTTACACACATTTTATATTGTCTTGTTAAAATCTTGTAAGGTTGCTCAAAAATAAAAAAATTATTAAAAAAAAAAAAAACCCTCTCCTGGAGTTGTCCGTCCACCTTCCCATCATTCACCCAAGCTTGAAATGTGGATGCTATCTTTGTATCTTTGACTCCTCCTCTCTTCACATGTCAGCTGCTGCTACCTCTTACTGTTTATTTTATATTTTACTTCTGAAGGTCTCTCAATCTAGCCCTTCTGCACTGTCATGATCTTAGTCCTTGCTCCGTCTCATTTAACTCGAGAGCACAAGAGAAGCAGCACCAGGCTAAGTGTCCTCTAAAGCATGGGCAAAGATGCACAGAACAGGGGAGGCACAAGAGGAGAGACTCAGGAGGGAGATCATCAGAGCCTAGGAAAGACCTAGGCCTGAGAAAGAGTGAAGAAAAGAGAGAGAAACAATCTGCCTTAACTGGGGCTGAGGGCTGAGGCGGAGGAGAGGTGATGGGAGGTGCTGCAGAAATTGAGAAGAAAACCCAGGATAGGAGAAAGGTGGCTGGAATTACAAATAGGGTCCCTGCCTTTTACCCTGGAAGTCAAGCAAAGTATGGCGTTCTCTGAACACTTACCTTCTGACTACGCACTGTGCTCCTTTCACATAGCCGTCTTCTCTGAACCAAGGTGAATAATCACTCCTAGCGCTGCGGTCGCTACACCTCAGCTGTCAACTATCTCCTAACACAATCTCCACCGGGCTTAATCTCTGAAACAACGGCACCCCACCCCCCCTCTTCCACCCTCTCCTCCCCATCACCGTGCACCACCGAGAGCTGCCTCCTCCACGTGGGTCTTCACCAGTGCTCTCGCCCTGAAACTTCAGCCCAACCCTTCCTCTCAAAATCCTCTCCATGCTTCAGGCTCTAAGAAGATACCACCTACCTGCTTCCTTCATCCGGGGATGCTCTTGTTCCTCCTTTAAACACAGCAATGCTTTTTATTTTATTTTATTGACGAGTCATATTGTTGTACAACCATAAATGCATATGTAGCAACAATATGATATACCCCTGATCCTAATCCAGAAGCACCTCCAAGTCACCTACACCCCAGTATCTTGACTCTTCTGTATTTCCCCCATAATAGATATAAATGTGTTTACATATACATATATATACAAATGTATATATATATATATATATATATGCACAATCATATGATTGTGCATTTTCCAGAATTATTTGGCTTCTCAGGGGAGTAAAGAGTAAGTTACATTGTTGATTCCCCCTACATCCCTCCCTATCATCCCTTCCTCTTCCCTCCCTGCAATACTTTTTTTTTTTTTTTTGAGAGAAAGACAGTAGGCGAGAGAGAGAGAGAATTAATTTTTATTGAGTTTTTCACATGGCTTTCGTTGCTCTGACACTTTGTGTACGCGGGTGCTGGGGTTGAACCCGTGTACTTCCGTATGCCGGGTAAGCGCCGTAACCCACCGCTCAAGTCCCCCTGCAATGCTTTTTTTAAAAAAATCTTTTTAGCTCTGTTTCTTTTCTAACTCTTCTTGTCTCAAACTAGAATATTCACCTGTTTTGCCTTCTCACTAGGAAAGAGTCCTGAAGGTGGGGACTATGGTTTATCTTGGTGCTCTGAATTGAATATCTTGTACAAAATAGGTACATATTTATCAAAGAAGTGGCATTTAATCTCACTGGCCTCTTTCATTTTTTGCTTCTATTAGGGAATGGGGTGAGTTGTCCACAAATTTTTTGTGTGTGGGGAAGCTTCTCATGGAAAATTGTAGCCACTTTGTTGAAGATGAAACATCAATTAAAAAGCAGAAAGTGACACCGTCTGAACCTGGAATATGTCCTGGGGCCTAGACCAAAGAAAGACAAATTTAAAGTTGTACAAACCAGCAGTGGGAGGACCATCTATACTCAGTGACTCCTCTGTCAGAGTGAAAAACCTCAAGTGGGTTGTAAATATAGGGTTGATTCTTCGGGGATTTTCTTCTATTTGCTGATTCAGCTCCTACAATCAAGAGATTTTGTTGTTCAATTTTACTCAAGGCAGACTAAATCAACTGATTTCGTGTTTATGCCTGATTTTTGTTTTCCTTACTTTGGCTAAACTATATTTTACAAGGTCTTCTCAGTTAAAATGATCAGAAATATGCTTTTATCTTTTTTTAAGCCATTCACTTCTTTTTATGTGTTTGGTATGAAAATCCAGCTAATTCCTTGTAAAATGTGATTTTTTTTTAATTTTTGGAAATTCCCAGGATCCTTGGCTTCTCACATTCCGTTTGATAATACTGATGCATTGCCTTCCCAGCCTCCAGTAGGACTCACCGTGAGTACCTCTGCACAGCACACAGGTGGGACAGAAGCCAGCACGAGGTGGTGGCTTTGACCTTGTGTGTTACCAAACATAGCAGCGTAACTCCTTTCATGATTCTTGTTCTTTAGAAGTAGAAGGAAAGATTATCTTTCTAGGACTGTTCATCTCATAAAAGCCACTATACTCCCTGTTTACTTATGTATGATGAACATAAATGGGAAAATTAGCAAAATAGCAGTGATTCAAGTTTCCCAAGCATTGACGGGGCAGAGGTTTCAAGAGGCTTTCTCCTAAAGCTACATGATATAGTCATTAAGCATTTAGAGGCCTAACTAGATGATTAGACAAAGTAGCAGACCAGCACTGCTCCCCCAACAACTTGCCTAAAAGTTGCAAGAGAAAACAAGAGAAAGGAAACGAAAAGGAAGAGTCCTCTAGTCTACCATAGAGCAATTACAGCAACTTGTACTCTTCATGAGCAATTGTTGAGCTTTTCATCCTATACCTGTATCTCTAGGTAACAATTTTCCAGAACTAAAGCTCTGGTTGACAGACAGTTCATCCCATTGCAGGTACCCATGCCCATGCACACACATGTATACACATGCACGGTTTCTCTTTCATATTTAGATTAGCAGAGAGGATCAGAGAAAAAAGAAAGGGAGGGAAAGAAAAAGAAAGAAAGAAAGAAAGAAAGCTAAAGCTCCAGTAGGTTTGATCTAAACAAAATGGTTATTCAAATAGGTCTCTACTAATTTCACAAAGATGCGTGATAATATCCAACATATGGCTTTAACTAGGTTTTTTAATATTAGAAATTGAATGCACATTTTAAGACACAAGTTTCGCTGATATGCTGTTGATAATATAGGCGAACTATTTTCCATTTGTTTCTAATTATCTTAAAGACAGCCTGGGGATCGTTTACCCACGGTTTAAGAGTACTCAGATAAGTCCACAGATGCGACAGGCAGGCATGTGTGTCAGCTACTGCAGTGGAGCTGCATGAGGGTGGCTTAGCCAAGACAATCCTCTTATGTCTGTAACCACTAGATACGGTTCCTAAGGTCAAGCAGTACTGAAAAATAAAATCCTTCCTTTGTCAACATTCTTAGGGTGTGGGCTCTGGAGTCAGACTGCTCGGCACCACTCTCTAACTAACTGGGTGACCTTGGGCAAGTTACTTAACCTCTCTTTGCCTCAGTTTCCTCATCTGAAAAATGGGGACGTGCCTACATCACTTAATCTTTATGAGGATTACAGCACCTTGAATAATTCCCCTAACCTAAAAAAGCACCTGATAGTGATCTGTCCCCAGCTGAGCACCCTGCTTTCTTTCTCTTACTTCTCACTGCCAGATTCTTCCAGCAAGATTTCTTCCAGTTCTTCAACATGCTCTCCGTTGCTTCTCCTGGGACCTTTGCTTCTTGCTAACTCACACTCCTCCTCTAGGACTCTGTGCAAAGAGTGTTCTCTGCAGAATGCATTATGTGCACCCCACCTGTGTGCCCACAGCTCCCTGGGGTCCTTCTGTTCTCATGCATGTGACATGCCATCTTAATTATTGTTTTGTCCCGCTGGACTCTGAGCTCTGAGACAGGGATTGGATTTTTCTTGTTCATCATTGCAATCTCCCCTTGTTAAAAATTGTTTTGCAATGGAAATAATCATATGTATATATGTATTTTTTTCAAAGAAAGAAAAAAAAATGCTCCTCCTTGGGTGTACCTATCTAAAGCAGATACCAATGCAAGGAGAGTAGAAGAGAATTACACCTTTCCTTGAGAACAGTTTTAACTTTAGTTCATTCACATCCACGCACACTTTCATGTGCTCACACTTCTGTTTCTGGCTTAATTTCTAATTCTTCCTTTTTCTCCTTGGGCAATGGTTATTGTCTACCTGTGAGATCTCCTGGATTTGTCTTCCTTATCTTTTTATCCCAACTTTTCATTTGTGATTTTCATTTCTTTTCCTTCAATATTTTGCCCTCTATATTGGAAATTGTTTCTCCATTTGACCTTATAGATCACTAATTTTATTTTCAGGGGTGTGGATTCCCTTTTTTCCTTCCACTAGTGAACTATTTTAAGTTGGAAATTGTTATTTCACTTTTTTTACCATTTCTTGTGTCATTATTAAAGCATTCTGAAGTCTTTCTTACGGGGGTTGTTTCTTTGTTTATTTTTTGTTTTTCAGGCTTTCTTCAACTTCCTTCTTTAAATATTTCTCCACACATGGCAGCTTGGTCTCTCCTCTTGAAGTAGTTGAAATCCTTTTGCTTGCTCCTGTCACTTCATGTCTTGCAGGGGGACCCCATTAGTACCATGTGACTCAGGCTGCTGCAGCTCCGAGCAGTACTTGAGTGGCCAGCTGTGAGAGATCGGGTTGAAGTTCCTTCTCTTGCAGGCTAATCAAGAAGCATATTCACCTACCTAGGACCCCAGCATGGACAGTGGGGGCCTCCTCCAACATCTGCAGGATCTTCTCCCACTTTACCAGGCCCCAGTTTTCTGGAGACACTGGCACTACCTGCGCTCCCTGCTAAACACGCCAGACCTGGGCATGTTGAGTTTCCCACAGCCTGAGTATATCCTGTGGGCTGCCCGGGGGTAGACCATTTATGGGCCTGTCTTTAGGCTGTCATGTACCATTTTTGAAATTTTAAAACTATCTGAGGGTATGAGGTTAGACAAGGAATACAGCAACACTTTTATATTAAAGAAAAGTTTTTATACTAGAGAAAAGTTGGAATGCTCAAAGTTAAAACAACCAATTAGGAGCAATTTCCAATTTTTAAGAGAAAATTACGGAATTAAAACTTCTCTGAAGTTTAGTAAGACACCCGTAAGACACCCAGATTCATCTGGGAAAAATTAGCCTCAAAGCTTGACATACTCTTTGAAATATATCATGGCCAGCCTTAAAACACTGAATAGAGGCAGCATGGTGATTAGGAACATGAACTCAGGGGGCCATTACTTAGTCTTTCATTGCCTCAGTTTCCCCATCCTTAAGAGAGGGTTAATAATCATACCTGCTCGTAGAGTTTTGTGAAGATTAAATGGGTTTTAATTAAGACGTGTTTAAAATAGACCCTGGAATATAATAAATGCTACAAATATGTTTGTTGAAAAAAACAATGCAAAACAGGATAAAATAAATTGATTTCAAAACCAGAAGTTTAAGCTGCAAACAAGATAGGGAATTGTTGAGATCCAGGATGTCATTGGTTGGTTATTATTTTTATCTTTTAATGATATCTTTGCCATCAAAATGAGCTTGTCACTGCCTGTTTGAAAATGATTTTCTAGTGGATGCTACAAAGGACTGTGGCATAGACAGTTCTGAAATGTGAAGAATTTCCAGTGAGAGGAAAAATAAGGAGGAAAAGTTGGAATTTTTCCTTTTAAGTGTTATTCTTTTTTGAGGCATATGTTGTAATTATAACCTAATTTCAACATTTTGGCAGAATAGCAAAGCATTGCTATCAATTAATATTAAAAATGGCCTAAAATTTTTCCTGTTTTATAGTACACCTGCAAGACCTGGCTGCATGTTCCCAGTGTTCATCTCTGATCACAAAGCACACCCCACACATCCTCCCAATTGCTCCATCAGATTCTGCCAGAATTGTATGTACAAATAAGCCATCTTGCTGTCCTTCCTTAACTCTACAGTCACGAAGATAAAAGATAAAATGATAGCAGCACCTAAATGCTGAGAGGAATGCCAAAATTCTTAGTAATTAGCTGTTAGAATAAATAGTAAATTATAAAGTCTAACTCTTTAGATGCATCTTTTGTTAATCTGTATATTTTTTATTTGTATTTTTGTTAGAGAGAAAGAGAATCAATTTTATTTATTTTTTCATCTGGTTATTGTTTTTCTGACACTTAGTTGTGTATGTGGTGCTGGGGTTCGAACTCAGGCCCTTGTGCATGCCAGGGAAGCACTCTAACCACTGAGCCACCACTCCAGCCCCTTATTGAGGCATCCCAATAAGCTCTTCACATACACTGTTCCATTTCATTTTCTGTCAAATAAGATTTAATACTCTACTTTCCTGATGACCACTTATCTCTTCAAAGCCTCTTAAGTTAGCTTTATCTTTTCCGTTCCCAATGTCCAGGAAACAAAACAACTAAGTTTGACTTGGTGTTAATAATTTGACGAACCAAATTACAGCAGAACTTCGGAATGAAAATGTGTTTTGATCTGTGCAGAGGAGGATGTTAAGCGGGACAGTATAAATCGCCGACTCTGAACCTCTGAGCAAGCTTCAATCAGCTGTATAATTCACGCAAAATATTCATCTTGATCCAGGCAACCAAGGACAGTGTGGGATTTTATCCTACTTGATCCGGAATGGAAGCATTACTCATTACATTTCTTGTCAACCTTCTAAATTCCTTAATGTCATGTAGAATCCAGTTCAAAGATAATCTGGTAACATTTTTTAAGAGCAGCTGAAGCTTATGCATTCGAGAGAAAACAAATGTTGGTGACACAGAGCCAGGGAGGAGGTCAAGGTAACTGCAAATTTGGAGTTTTCAAATCTACACCATTGCCCAGGTCCTGACCCTAACCTTCTGTCTCCCACTGGCAAAGGGAGTCAGGGCGTTCTGCCACCCGTAACACAAGAAGCCACTCTGCTGTGTGAAATCCACCATCAATTTTGCAGAGGTTTCTGCCATTAGCGCTCTCCAGGTAGGTAGTTGTCATGATGCATTAGAGCTGAAGGAGGCTGACAGCGTAACTGCAGGCGAGCTCAGGGCTGAGTCCAGCCCAGCACCTGCCGCCTGCTCAGGCAGGAGAGTCCTCTGTCAACACGCAGCCTGGAGAGAGGCTGCGAGAATCACTTTGTGCCAGTGCCCTTCTTTGACAGCATGCTGGAGGGCAGCCTGTCTAGCAAAGGCAGGACAGAAACCTTTGCCAGCCACCTGCCTGCCCCCATATGGTGGCCATTTAAAAACCTATCACTTTTACAAAGAAATCCTCAAATTATTCATTCATCAAGTACAGTTTTGACCTGTCCAACTGCCTCGGAGCATGGTCACCTGACTGATTTGGAGAGCCTGGTTTTCTCAGGACTTTCTTTGGGTATCCTAAGCAAAAAAAGGGCTGACAGAGAACTGGGGGAGAAAATCAGTACTCGCTGCTTCCTGGACTCTCAGGACTCCAAAGAGTGCACTCCTAGGGAGGAGGAGCACTTTCACACCCAAGTGGATTCCATCAACATGCCAGGAGCTTCTGTCAAGGACAATGAAAGAAGGTCCCAGGAGTTGCACAATGAGATATCTCAGTTCCTTGCTTTCCAGATGCAGAGGCAGAAAGTTAACTAGGGAAGGTGGGGTGATCTGTTCAGAAACTAAAACCAAAAAAATGAAAGAACTCTGAGTGTTCACTGGAGCTGTCAACAGATTCCAGATAATTAACAACAGAAATACACTTTAAAAGGTCCCATGAATGTGTTACTACTTGCATGTCAAAACCTACTAATTGCCCGACTCTTAGGATGAACCAGGTAAATATATAATAAATGCAAAGACTTCTAAAATAATTTTTTAAAACCTACTAATAAATTTTTCTTTTAAATTATTTTCCTAAGGCAATCCAACTGTATGACAAGATGTCTCTGGACTTGCTGATATATTCTTCCTTATTTATTTCCATGTTTTCCAACCATCTCCCTTCACTGTCTTGCAAACTCCATGAGATTAGGGGTCTTGCCCCTGTCACTGTGCTCAATACTGGACAAACAAAGGCAAAAAAAGAGACTGAGTAATGGCAAATGGAATCAAGCGCCAAACATTTTCATCTTATAACCTGGCTTTTCAAGTTTTAGGCAAGGGCTGTGACAGAAGGGGTTAAGTGAAGTTAAATGACAAGAGCAAAAAAAGATTTTCTGATTTTTAAATTATTTTGGTACACTTTGTTTAAGGGCTTAGAATTCTCAGGTGTGGGGGGTAACAATGAATTCAGCAGGTACCTGAGAACTGCTTGCCTCATTTCTCCAAGGAGTGGTTTTAAAAGAAGGCAAGCAGGTGAGAATTTATATCCTTGCTTCCAAACCAGCTGCCAGACTTCATTCTCTTCTTGCTAGTCTCCTCATCTGTTCTCCTTTACTGAGTCCTGCACCCGGCGGTTCCACTCTGAGTTGTCTTGTAAGATTGAAACTCCTGCTTAACCTTAACCGCCACCCAGACCTCAAGTTCCACTCAGGTGTCCACAGCCTCTCAAATGCACCAGTCCAAAGCTGAACCTCTGCCTATCCTTCCACACCAGCTCCTCCTCCAACACTCTGTCTCAGCAAAGGGTGCCATACACGTGTCTTTACTCAATTCAGAAATCCCCAAACATCCCAGCACTCCCCGCAGCTCGGCCCACCGCCCTCTTCCCAATCTGTCATCAAGCTCAGTGGATTCTAAGACCTTCCAACCTCTCCTCCCCTTTTGCTACAGCCACCTAGTCCAGACTTCCAATAGGCTCCCAAGTATTCCCGCAACGTCAGTCACTTTCTTCTGCTTTGCCTGTGCGATCAGGATGCTCCACCGCTCCATCCAGCTGGCTTAACACCTCTTGTGGCTCCCTGTTGTCTCCTGGTGCAAGACCTAGAAGAGCCTTCTCTGGCAGGCGGGCGCTCGCTGCTGCTTGCCCTCCAGCAAGTCTCCTGTTTGCTTCCTCCACTTCAGCTAGGTTTCTCGGTGGGTCATGCTGCTTCCTTCATCCTGGGGGCCTCAGCTCTCAAGGTTGCCTTTCCCTGTAACCTGACCTCTGCCTCTGCTTCAGCCCTGAAGCTCCCTCCCTCAGGGAGGTAAAAGAGGGAAAGTTGGCCAGTGCTTTGGCTGCTAACATACCCCTCCCTCCAGCACATTAAGGTGGAAAAGGAATTAATCTAGGGGTTTCCTTTGAATTTTGGAATGAAAATGTGTCAGTCAGATCCTCCTTACCTGGCTCCCAAAATGCCTTTTGAAGTGCTTATCTTCAGTCCTTTCCCTAATCCGCTCTCCACACTACTGTCAATCATAGTCCCAAACCTCCAACAGGGTCACATCACACCCCTTCTTAAAGTCCACAGCAGCTCCCATTCTCCTACCTGGGCATGTTCTCCACATCTCCCAGTGCAGAGCATAAACACAAAACAACTTCCTGTTGAATGCAATGGTATTAGCAACTTGTAGAGAGGCCCAACTAAGGGTTTAATTTTTTAAACATTTAAAGCAATAAGCATTAGCCTGTCTGAGTATCAGAATAGCAACACATGCTTGGGACCTGTGGTTAAAACTGAGACCTTTGCTTCTTTGCCTCTTCCAGATTTAAGAAGCAAACAGGAGCTAGAAAACTGTAATGCACTTGAATGGCACAGACCTTGGTTCAGCTCCTGGCCCCACCACTTACAGATCATCATGTATGAATGACTTCTTTCTGGGAGCCTTGATTCCTCATCTGTAAGTGCAAATCAGTCTTGGCATATCATGGGTAATCATGAGGATCTTGGAGAGTATGCCCATTTCAACAGAGCCCTAATAATTCTCTGGAACACAACACGCCCACCAATTCTGATCATGTACTTAACAGAGCATTATGGTTCCTTTCTATTTAAAACCATTATAAAGCAAATAAACAAAAACAACAACAAAAAACTGACCCCACAACTGGAAGTAAAATTTTGAGAGTTTGAAAAATGGGCTGGTTTTTGGTTTGAATTTCCTTCTCTTGCACGGATGTTGGGGTGTGAGAGACTAGCTGAAATGGATCTTATAAAAAGATCATGTGACAGAAGGAATGAACTCTAAGAAAAGAAAAACCCTGTTTTTAATTCTTTTAAATCCTTAAGGTCGGCTTCGAACAGGCAGTTTGGATAACCTTGCCAAATTGGCAGTGACTAGGAAGTGGCCCACGCCAAGCAGAAAATGACTTGCTAATAGACCCAAGTCACTTTTAGTGCAGCCCCCAGCCGGGTTCCAGGTTTTGCGAAAGCACAGCGCAGACTGTCCTCAGAGGGACCTCCTTTGTCCTACAAAGGCCAGCTCCAGTTCAGAACCAGGATGGAAGGTATTTAGATAAACTAATAATTGCACAGGGATGTGGTTTGCTCTGGAGAAGCTGAGATTGTGTTTAAATGTCTGAAATTCCTGGTGTCGCTAATAATTGTAACTTCTGCTTCAATAAAACACACAAATTATGTTACTGAAACATTTCCAATCACAAGATATTATTTTTGGTCTGAAACAGATGCAGCCTTCAGTACTTAAAAAGAGGATGTCTGGACGAATTTACCTCTGCTTCAAAGGAAACAAAACTCCTGGAACTTTGGCCAAAGCCCCATTTTTGAGAAGCATCTATTGGAGCAATGGCAGCTTCTCAGCGTGACTATAGAACCATTCCCACTGCAAGTAAGAGGCACACCAGGAGAACCAGTCAAGAGCTGCAAGAGAAATGGGTTAGAATTTTTGAATACCTGTTAATCATCTAGGCATTTAATATATATTATCACTTTTAATTCTCATGGCAACTCCACTTCACAGATGAGGAGACTGAACCTAGAAAGGTTAAATACTGTACTCAAAGACTCCCATCCACTAAGTGTGGAACTAGGATTTGAACACAGGGCTGTCTACTCATAAAACCATGTTCTTCACATTATATCATACAGCTTCCATATGGAATCATTAAAAGCTAACTCCAGACAAAAGGATGCCTGGTGCTAAATCACCTGATCATTGAGTATCTCTGTGGCCAGGGATAAGGCATGAAACCTTGTTGTCCTTCAGTTTTCTCATGACATGGGAAGGATTAATAGCACTAATAGTGTCACTGGGAGATTGTTGCATATGGAATAAGGTATGGATCTAATTTCATTTTTCTACAAGTAGACCTCTAGTTTTCCCAGTACCACTTGAAGAGACTTTCCATTCACCATTGTATATGCTTAGCACCCTTATTGGAGGTCAGTTGAACACATAGTTATGGGTTTATTTCTAGGCTCTCTATTCTGTTCCATTATTCTATCTGCCTGTTTTTATATTAGCACCATACTGTTTTGATTACTGTAGCTTTGCAATATATTTCCAAATCAGAAAGTGTGATGCCTCTATCTTTAATACTCTTATTCAAAGTTGCTTTGGCTATTCAGGGTCTTCTGTGATTCTGTATGCATTTTAGGATTATATTTTTCTAAAAAATGCCATTGTGATTTTAAAAGGGATTGAAATGAATATGTAATACTTGAGTAGTATGGACATCAGCAATATTGCTTCTTTAAATCCATGAACATAGGATTTGTATTTGCTTTAATTCTCTCATTGATGTTTTACAGTTTTCAGTGTACAAGTCTTTCACTTTTGTGGTTTAGTTTATAATGTATTTTACTAATTCAATGCTATTATAAGTTATATTGTTTTCAAAATTTCTTTTTGGATAGTTCATTGCTTTGTAGAGAAAAACAATTGATTTCTTAGCATTGATTTGTGCCTACCCACTCTACTGAATTGTTTCATTATTTCCAACAAATTTTTTTGTGTAGTCTTTTGGTTTTCTACGTATTAAAAGCATGTCTTCTGCAAAAAGAGATAATTTAACCTCCTTTTTTTAGAAAACATAGATTTAGTTAGGAAAGAAGATACATATTCAAGGGAAACTGAAGGCTATCTCAGGAGAGAGATATCTTTTGAGGTAAAGTAAGAAATACACATACCAGGTACAATGCCAGCCACCTCAAGAGTAAGAAGCAAACCCTTTTCTTGTCTAATTGCCCTAACTAGGACTTCCAGGACTTTGCTAAGTAGAAGTGGTGAGAGTAGGCATTGTTGTCTTCTCCCAGATCTTAGAGGAAAAGCTCTCAAATTTTTTTTTAAGGGAGAGAGGGAAAGAGAACGAAAGGATCAGTTTTATTTATTTTTTCATCTGGCCTTTGTTTCCCTGATATTTACTTGTGTATGTGGTGCTGAGGTTCAAACCTGGGTCCTCACGCATGGGAGGTAAGTGCTCCAACTGCTGAGCCACTGCTCCAGTCCCGTAAAACTCTCAGTTTTCCATAGTTGAGTATAGTGTTAGCTGTGGGCTTTCCATATTTGACTTTTATTGCATTGAGGTAAATTCCTTCTCTACTTAATTTATTATGAGTTTTTATAATGCGTGGATGTTAAATTTTGCCAAATGGTTTCTCTACATCTGTTGTTGTGATCATGTGCTTTTTTTGTTCATTCTGTTAATGCAGTGTATCATACTAATTGATTTGCATGTGTTGAACCATCTTTGCATGCCAGGAGTTAATTCTACTCAGTCATGGAATATGATCTCTTTAATATGCTGTTGAACTTGATTTGCTAGTATTTTGTTGAAGATTTTTATATTCATCTTCATCAAGGATATTTGCTTACGGTTTTCTTTTCTCGTGGTGTCTTTGGCTTTTACATCAGGGTGATATTGGTACTGGTCTTATGAAAAGCTTGTTCCTTCTATGCCAGTTTTTGGGAAGAGTTTAAGAAACATTGGTATAAATTCATTTTTAAATGTAAGAGTTTATCTGTGAAGCTGTTTGATCTGAGTTTTTCTTTGTTGGACAGTTTTTGGTTATTGATTAAATCTCCTTATTTATTGTTAATCTGTTTAAATTGTCTGTCTCCTCTTGGTTCAGCCTTGGTAGGTTATATGTTTTTATAATTTTATCCATTTCGTCTAAGTTATCCAAACAAAAGTTCCTTATGATCTTTTCTTGATCTTCTCTCATTTTTCCTTGAACTAATTGAGGTCTTGTTAATTTTCTATTTATATTTTTGATTGTTCTGGCGATGACACCAAAAGTGTAGGAAAGAAAAGCAAAAATAGACAAACTAAAAACTCTGCAGAGCAAAGGGAGCAATCGACAACAGCAGCCTACGGAACTATGGAATAAGATCAGTATTTCAAACCATGTATCTGCTGAGGCATCAGGATCCAAAATAAATAAGATATTCTTATAACTCAATAGCAAAAACCACCAAAAACAAAACCCAAGCCAGGTACAGTGGCACACACCCAGTGGCTCAGGAGTCTGAAGCAGGAGGATTGCAAACTCAAAGCCAGCCTCAGCCACTTAGTGAAGCCCTGGGCAACTTAGCAAGACTCTGTCTCAAAATTAAAAATTAAAAAGGGCTGGGGATATGGCTCAATAGTTAAGCACCCATGGGTTCAATCCCTGGTTATAAATAAATAAATAGATAGATAGATAGATAAATAATCCAAATAACCTAAAGCAAAATGGGTAAAGAAACTGAGTAGATATTTCTCCAAATGACCAATTACATAAATGGTGGTCAATATCACATAAGTCCCAGAAAACTCACTTCGGTGTATATATATCCAAAGGAATTAAAATCAGGATCTTGAAGAGCTATCTGAACTCCCTTATTAATTACAGAATTATTCACAGTAGTTAAGACATTACAGCAACCTAAATGTCCACCAGTGGAAGAATGCATAAACAAAACATTGTGTGTACATGAACACATGCACATACACCCACACAATGGAACCCTATCTGCCTTAAAAAAGAAGGAAACCCTACCATCTTTCACAACATGGAAGGACCTAGAGGACAATATACTAAATCAAATAATCAACACATGGAAGAACAAATATTACCTGATACCACTTGTATGATGGATCTAAAATAGTCAAGACTCGCAAAAGCAGAGAATAGAATGGTGGTCACCAGGTGCTGGGGAGAAGAAAAAAATGGGGAAGTATGAGTCAAAGGGTACAATGTTTCATTTATGTAAGATGAATAAGTCCTAGCGATACATTCTACAGCATAACTTCAAAGTGAACAATACTGTCTGCTATGCTTAAAATTGTGCTAAGAAAGTAATCTTGTGTTAAGTGTCCTCACTAAGTAACAGCAATGATAATAATAAAGAAGATGAAACTTTTGGAGGTAACAGATGTATGGTATAGATTGTGGTGATAGTTTTGCAGCACATATATCTCTCTAAATTCATCAAGTTCTACACATTAAATATGTACAGTTTTTTGCATGCCAATCATATCTCAATAAAATGGCTTAAACAATGCAGTTAAACAAGCAAAATGAAACAAAAATATAAAAGATTTAGTGCTGTGCTTTGAACTGTGTACCCAGTCCAGATACCTAGACATCAAGCCATCAGGCAGGCAGACTGACTTCTCTCTTCAGTCCAACCTGTTAGAAAGAAGAGCCCTGGGTTATTCTAGATTGCTCTCCCAAGTCCAACCTCCACTAAATGCCTTGATGATAACTATGGCTAATAGTCAAAGCTTCATCCATCACGATACATTAAGTCATCCCTAGATTTCACATGGAGTTGACCACATATGCATGTCCTAAAAAACATCCTCAGGGGCTATTTTACATTTTTTAGTATTTCGCATCATGTTGGAGTTCACTAATAAAGAATTGCTGGGTACATGTGGAAAATATCAGTTACTATGTAGATTCAGGCAAAAGGTAATTAGTATCCAAATACATCATATTGATGCTTTATCTAACAACCATTAAAGCAAAGCCTGAATTCAACATTTTCTGGCCATGGACAGGACTTAATATAAAAACAATCACCCCAAATGAATCACCCCAAATGTCTTTAGGTATAGTGATGTTCTCTCCTTAGCCAAAATGTATGTATACCAGTGTTGTAGAAGTTCCTATCTTGCATGGGACATATTAAACAAAGATAAGGTACACAGCAATTTATGGAATTATGAAAAATTAGGCAATGGGGTAAAAGAAATTCTTCCTTTTCCAAGTTAATCATTAACATTTTTCCAGGAAGCAAACAACTGAGTCTATTGTCTTGTTTCCAAAGGTTGCCCAAGGGTGAGCAAAAAAGCTAATTTCATTAGCTGCAATACAAATCCGAGGGTGGTCACGCAATCATTGCACGCGTATGTGCCTGACCAGAAAAACACCTCAAGAAATAGGAAGTTTTTAAGTAAATGCAAAACTAGGATAGATGGAGACCTTTTCACACAGTGTTTAAACACATTTTTGCTTTAGCAAAATGCACGGATAATGCAGATATTGTTGAAATATGACCAGTTGGCCGTTATTCAACCTATGTCAGGTGTCAGACAGGTGAAACTGACTTCCTCTTCAACTGCGTTTCTAGATTCTTAGAATAAAGATCAAGAAATAATTCATCATACAAAACAAACAAGCAAAGCATGGAGGAGAAGCAAAATGCAAAAGTTAAGTTTTTAGAAAGCAACCAAGAAATTAGGAAGATATTTTAAATTTTACTCTCAAAGTTGAAACCGTCAATAAAGTTATGCTTTTCACTACTAAAGGGAATTAAATTCCATTCCATTTAGCTCTGTAAGTGTGGAGTCCTGTGATGCATGGAACGTATTTAGTACAGTGCCTGACACATGTAAGAATTGGTCCTTATTATCAATTATTATTCATTTTTCCCAAAATTGATCCCAACACTGTAATATATCACAAGTTTTTTTATGTTATTTTCATGAACAGCAAGCATTAAAGGAAGATAGCTCTCCATGGGGCAAAACATTAGAAAGGAGATTCAAATCCTATTAAGTCGTGAAGATAAACTTGACTCGTGCTCATGGCCTTCAGTACTCTCATTTGTGGAGGCTCCCAATGTATCAGAGGGAGAAAAAGGCTACAAAAGGATTACAAAACTTAAGCAAATTGAATTCTAAATGCTTACCCTTTGCACATTCATATTTTCAACACAAAAAACTACAATGCAGTATTCCATTTGCAATATAATGACAAGATTTATTTTTAGGAAATTTAAATGTGCACCTCTGTAGTGGGAAAGATATTTAAATTCTTTGGGATTCCTATTGTCCTTGCCCAACTGCCAAAACTATGTGTGGCGCCTCGGAGAGTTGTTCAATCTAGAGACAGGGAACCCTGGCGTTATGGATTGAATTGTATCCCCCTAAAAAAATAAATAAGGTCTTAATTCCTAATTCCTCAGTGTGTGACCTTCTTTGTAAAGTGTCATTACAGAAGCAGTCAAGTTAAAATGAAGTCATTAATGTGACCCCTCGATCCTATATGACTGGGATCCACACACACAGGGAACACACCATGAAGGAACACAAGACAGAAGGCTGGAGTGGTGTAGGAACACACCCAGAAATGCTGAAGCCAGCCAGAAAACCAGCAGGCACCGGAAGAGCCATTCCAAGGGTGCTGAGGCCTTGATTTCAGACCCCTGGCCTCCAGCACAGTGAGACAAGCCTGCTGCTTGAAGCCTCCCAGCTTGTGGGACTTGTTACAGCAGCCATGGAATCTAATACCCCTGCGAATGGGTGGCTTTCTGGGTGGCTGCCATGGCCACTGGCCCCTGCTGCATTCAGGACCACAGGAGTCTCTCCTACACTTGATGCAGCATGTAAGAATTGCAGCCAATAGCCAAGTCCAGCTCCAGCAGCGAGAGCAGAGTTTGTCTGCAGGGTTGTCAAGGTTTCTTTGGGGGTGCTATGCTCATGAGGAGAAATAGACTTCTAGTGAGTGTATCTTAGCCATCACAAAAGAAATTCCAAAGGGAAGGCAGGGAAAGTGGGCAAGGACCTTCTGTTGTGTGGGAATTTTAGTTACAGGGTTATACGTTATCACTGAGTAGGTCTTTGCGCCTTCCGGATTACAAAGCAATATAACTTTTCAGCACGATAGTAGTTCTTAGTTTAGAAAAACTGGCACATGCAAAATACAAAGTGTTAAAGACACAATCCACACCCTAGCTTATGTCACATTGATTAATATGCTCCTTTCCCCATTACTTCCTCTGCCCTGGAACAGGTTCCTGAATCTGATAATAATGATGATAAAAGCAATATTGGTAATAGCTAATACGTAACACTTACTATAACAAATCTTTCATATACATCATTTAGGTTTAGTAATGAACTTTTAAAATAGCTGCTACTACTTTTGCAGATGGAGACACAAAATCTGAAGATATAAATAACTTGTCCAAGGCAAGGAGATGAGTAAGGGACAGGGGCAGATTGGTGACTTTGGTGACTTCAAAGCCCCATGTTTAGACACTGCCCACCCACACTCCCACATCCCCTTCGTGCTTTCACCTGTGGTATCACTTAGAGAAGGCCGGAGGCTATGATATAGAAACTTAAATGCTTCCTGTTTACCTTGAGAGCTCTCATTCTCTACCAACCTTAAACTCCAAGGTGTGACAGGCCAGCCCACACATACATAAATATCAACACTAATTGTAGCCACTATGTGGTGGTGTTCATTTTCTTTCCATTGACTCGAACTACTTTATTTTGAAGCTCTTAGTGAGCCAGTCAGGGGTTATTTTCAACATTATTTGATCATGTATATATACTTAAAAAGCACCCAGAGAGTTAAATTGGACTTTTGGCCAGTTATTAATATTAATTAAACTAACATTTTCCTGAGTAATCAAGAGCTCAAAATGAAAATTACAATAAATGCACAGTTGCCTAAGAAACACCTTACATTTCCAGGTCTCTGGTGATTCAAGACATCAGGCCAAATCTGGAACTATTGTACTCCGTCGCATGGAAATACTACATCAATCATCAGTACTCAATTATGAGAGAGTCTTTAGGAAGAGGAATCTGACGGAACTTCAGGAATGCTTGCCGTGGGATGAGTGCTCCCTCAACTCCTGTGTCAGGAGCTGGCCCTTCTGCACACAAAGCTGTCAACTCCTCATTTCCTGGATGGAGTGTGATGGTCAGGGGATGTGACGATTTGCTAGTGGCCTCAACCAGTAAAGAGCAGCACCAGGAGTCCAGCAATGACAGCTTCGCTCTTAACTGTTCTGCTACCCTGATGCTGTAGCCTCTCTGCCCATTTGTTGACCTGGGGACAGATAAAAGAGTTGCCTAGTGACTCAGGCATCAGGTGGAACTGTCAGGGGCACATCATTTATCTCTTTCTTTGCCTAGGGACAAGACAAAATAAAGTCATATTTAATTATGCCTGTAATTCTGATTAAATAATCCTACCTCTTGAGAATCTGTGGGTTTTAAACCCAGATTACCCAGAAAAACCCAGAAATGACTCAATTCTCCTCATTCATCTCCATACACAAAAGAGAATTATTACTGTAGTCAAAAAGATGACACTATGATATGGTCCTTGGTGCCATAATCACATAAGTGCCCTGGAGTTATTTTATGGACTCAGATGAACTCAGAATCTGACTCAGGGATTCCCCTTCTGGCCATGTGACCTTGGAAAAGACCGTAAATATATCTGTGCCTTAATTTACCAATAGGCAATTCATAAAAATAATATATTCTTGTCATGAACACACAGTGTAACACAAATTCAAGGTTTAATACCACCATCTCATCCTTTTCCAGTTATTATTAGTAATAATAATATACCCTCTGGTATTTACAACCAAATTGTAGGAAGGTTTCTATTTGTCAAATATTTCTCTGCTTGACTTTCTTCTTCTTCTTCTTCTTTTCTTAAGAGACAGAGAAGAGAGAATCAATTTTATTCAGTTTTTCATCTGGTTTTCATTGCTCCAACGCTTATTTGTGTATGTGATGCTGGGGTTTGAACCTGGGTCCTCACACATGCCAGGCAAGTGTGATACCGCTGAGCCACTGCTCCAGCCTCTCTGGTTGACTTCTTTTCACACCTTAATTAAAAAGAGCTCAGCAATTGTTTTATTTATTTTTCTTTTATCTGGACAGCCAATACAAACTCACCATCTAGCATACACTCTCCCGCCCACCCTACACCCTTCCTACCTATAACAATCACACTGCAACAGATGCATGCTGTTCTAACAGGGCCATTCTTGGCATGCTAAACGATGTTATGGGGTTCAATCGCAGTTCCCCATCTCCATAGCTCTTCAATTTCTTCTGTTTGCGACAACCAACTTAAGTTCTTATCAAGAAGAGAAACCAATTGTTCTGCTTTATGTTTATTAATATATTAAAGGTTGTCTATTTTTAAATGACAGTGTCAGATCCCCGTGCCCCTCCAGCCCCCGCTGCCCCTGCTGTCAACTGCTGAAAGGGGGGAAAAAAGATACATTAATTACATCCACTCACTCATCCTTCTCTGACAAGGAAGAGCTATTTGGTATTGGCAAATGGCTGCCTAGTACGAGTATTATTAACAGGTAAGGACACTAGGTCTCTAACTTTCTTGTCTATAGGCATTACATGAGCAGCTTTAAAAATTCTGATACCCATTCAGGCACAGTGGTGCACACCTGTATTCCCAGCTACTCAGGGGGCTGAGGCAGGAGAATGGCAAGTTCGAGGCCAGCGTGGACAAGTTAGTGGCAACCTGTCTCAAAATAAAAAAGGGCTGAGGATGTTGCTCAGTGACAAAGCACACCTGGGTTCAGCCGCTGGTACCAGAAAAAATAATTTAGAGTCCATCCCTGGAACTTCTGATATTATTGATTTGGAGTATAACTTGAATGTTGGGAATTTTCAAAGTTCCCCACAGGATTCTAAATTGCAGCGAAGTTTGAGAGCCTCAGGGTTCAAGCTTTGGGAAAACTAGATTTGAGTAACTTTACCAATTCAGAGGAGAAAATTAAAACAGTAGGGCTGAAGGTCCTGCTTTCTCTGTGACTTGCCATTGGAAATTCCTGATACACTCCAGATAGTGCTGTAAAGTTCAGGAGTTTAGATTCTCGCTACAATTTCCCTAACATCCTCCTTTTTTTGTAGGGTGGAGATATTTTTAAAACATTATTGAAGTCCATTCTGATCTTCTTTTTGCTGTGCCATGCCTTTTAATAAAGTGGATCAACTTTCAAACAGTGTGGAAATAAACAAACCTTTCTTTTTGAAGTTGCTTAGTAAAATTTCTTCCACCAGCAATGAAAACAGGGAGGACCACCTGAATGACAGGGCTTCATTTCTCCCTGAAGTAGTGAGTCCCGAGTGTCAAAATGACAAGCCAAGGGAACACCAGGTGAAGAAAGAATTCTGGTTGGTAACAGTTCACTTCCATGTGGTTGAAAAGGCACTGTGGTCCTGAATATTTGTCTTAATTTGGAATTTCCTTTTTTTTTGGATTCTAACTCCGTAGTCCTAATGGCATGCAGCTATTTTTGTATGGTTGATTTTCTTTTCTTTTTGTCATTCAATATTCAGAACATGAAACATACCTTCTTCCCAGGGAGGATGAATTCAGCATCAACTCAAGCACATAATTCTCTGCACGAAGGAGATGCTGGACATCTGCTCACCCAGGATCTGCAGAACAGGGAATATTTACATGAAGTAAATGAGGGGGAGGTGCTGTAAGGCCCCTCTCGTCAAATCTTTCAGCTTTAATAGGTGCAAGGTACCCATTCAATACCTATTTTTTTTTTAAAGAGAGGGAGGGACAGTGAGAGAGAGAAAGAGAAAAGCAATTTTTATTTAGTTTTTCATGTGACTTTCATTCCTCTGACACTTTCTTGTGTACCTGGTACTGGGATTTGAACTCAAATACTTGAGCATGCAAGGTAAGCGCCATAACTGCCCAGCCACCACTCTAGCCACCATTCAATACCTTTTAAAAAAACAATTGTTTGGGAGCTAGAGCGGTGGCTCAGTGGTATCACACTTGCCTGGCATGGGCCAAATACACAACTAAGGTTCAAACCCCAGCACCACATACACAACTAAGTGTTGGAGCAATGAAAACTAGATGAAAAACTAAATAAAATTGATTCTCTCTCCCACTCTACTTCTCTCTCTCTTAAAAAAAAAAACAAAACTCTTTATTATTTGGCTTTCTGGCCCTTGAAAATGGTAACCGCCTCTGGACTGTGATTCTTTGTATTCTCTCTTTCCAGCTCTTGGGGGAGGGTAACTTTTGCTCTGTGATCTCAGTTCTCTGACAGGGCTAAGAAAAGTCATGGGTTTCTAGTTTATTTAGGTTTTTCTTATAAATGGTGAAGACTGGTCTGATGACTTTCAAGTATTTTACATCTTGGAGCTGAACACATTCCTTAATAAGACTATTGAGAAAACCAGATGCTATAATGTGTATAAAATGCTTCATATGGTGCCCGTCACACAGCAAGTCATAATAATTATAATAGCCAATCACAAGTATTTTACACACATCAGCTAATTCTCACAAACCCCTATACTTTAGGCAAAAAATTATTATTCCCATCTTAAACGTATGGAAATTGAGATCACAGAGCTTTTCTGCCTACCAGAGGATTCTAGCCTGATCAGCTTCAGGAAACAGGCTGGCAAGTGCATCCCCTAATTCCATCCCACCTCCACCAGACCTGGCTTGTCCTGCCCGCTGCTCTCAGCAATTAGGATCTTGCCTCTGCTCCCATCTCATGAGCGAACCCATGCGAGATCACACACAGGTCTCCCCAGCTGCACACATCTCGATTATTCTGAGTTCCTCATCTTTCTGGATTCACGCTCCAGGCACATCTGTTTTGCTGGAGTGTTTCAAACTTCCCTTCCTGATCTCATTCAGACTGTACACAGAAAATCTGAAGAAAATCATTTAAAACATGAGGATTAACAAAAATAATGAATGTTAAGAGAAACACACATGCATGTGGGTGCACACACACACACGTACATGCACACGTGCGCGAGCACATGACACAGAGTATGGGACACGACCCAGAGTATGGGAAGTGTTCTTAGAGATCCCAACCTACCACGGGTGATTGTCAGAGATTTTGAGACTGGCCATGGCTTTCCTGGGGGCAGAGATGGTATAATGTGAACAAAGAAAGCAAGCTAATTAATTTGATATGACATTAAATTACAGGTCTCATCATTCCTGTTTAAGCCTGATCTGTTCTCTGGGAGGAAGCGGAAGGCAGTCATGTCCAGGGAGAAGCACCCAGGGGCCTGAGCCGTTGGCAAGGTCCCTCCTGAGACAGCTGCTCTGGGAGTGTAGACTGAAGAGCACCAGCAGGGGGGAAAAAGGCTTTTTCTTGATTCTCTCCTTGTGGGTGTTGCATGCTCTCAGTGCTTATTTTTCTAGACAATAATCAAGGGCCACAGAAAAGCCATGGAGAAGTGAAAAGTGTTGGAGAACTCCTTTTGTTGTCATCTCAACCCTTTCTTGTCACTTCTCTCTGTTGTCTTCTTTATTAAGCAAGATCCTTGACCAGGGGCAGGGGGCGGGGGGAGGAAGGAAAAAGAAAAAACAACAATAACTTGATTTCCCATCAGTATCTCACCCATTGATCTAAACAGCCCTTTATGAGGGATCAATTTACATCAGGAGATCAGTATTCTAGCATTGCTGTTCATTAGAATTCATTAGTGACAAATCAATTTCCCATTCTTTGCATTTTGCTGCTCTGAAATCATCTGCACCAGCATAGCTTTCTAACAATTTTGGTTCGATTTAATACCTAATATCTCAATTTTGTACTAACAAAAAAGGATGCATATCCAACGAGGGGTATAGTATAAATGTTTAACAACAGGCTGTCTCCTCTCCCCTGCCCCCCCCCAAAGAAAGCAAGGAGAGCTGATTTTTCTGTGGCATAAACACTACAACTATGGCCAATTTTAAGTTATCAATATATCAACAAATGTGGTCTTGGAAATTTATTAATTGGTTTTCTATTATTTAATTTTTAATAATGACTGTATTTAGCAAACAGCTCACAACATTCCTAAAAAAGTATCTATCTGCAAGCTGCTTTGAGTGAGGTCCAGCACCATAGTGAAGGAATGGAGTAACCATTGCAGTAAGAAAGGGCTTTTTCTTTGGGGACTGGAGTGGTAGCTCGGCAGTTACAGTGCTTGCCCAGCATGCACAAGTACACGGGTTCAAACCCCAGCACCCATGTGCACAACTAAGTGTCAGAGCAACCAAAGCCATGTGAAAAACTCAATAAAAGTTGTTAAAAAAAAAAA
>PVKS010031417.1:9834-23556 GCA_004027875.1 Aplodontia rufa | reverse complement strand
AAAGATTTAATACAAAGGCTAGTTTGCTACATGGGACTCCAGAAAAAAACAGCTATTGAGGTGGTTTCTGAAAGCCTGAAAACAATTTCAAATGAAAAATTATCATTATTTTAGAAAAGTCAATCTCTAATCAACCTGTACTGATCCTCCAGTTCACTGCTCTTCCTAATTCTTATACTACGAAGTGAGAGCAGTCGATAGCCCAGGGAGAGGCTACGTGGCCATAATAACCGGGAGTCCCGGTGACCCACTGACAGATGAGGCCTGCTCCTTCACAGGGAGGTCCGTGGAAAGACTTGGAATCACAGGATCTTAACTGAGATAGCAAAGATGCCTACAAATCTCTTCTTCACAGCTGAGACAACCGAGGCACAGAGAATTGAGGGACTTGGCCTGTGCCACACAGTGAACTGTGTTGATGCACAGATCACTGTAAAGCATTTGGGTCATGTTAATGTTTTCCGTGAAAATCGTGGGTATAAGATAATTTCCATTCAAAATCAGATACTTTGGGCTGGGGGCATAGCTCAATGGTGGGGCCTTGATTAGTGTGCATGAGGCCCCAGCCCTGCAAAGAAAGAAAGCGAGGCTGGGGGAGGAGGGAGGAAAGCAAAGAAAAAGAGAAGGAAAATCTTACTCTTCAAACATGCCACCGTCTTATGCAAATTTTGAATCTGATGTTTCAATAATCAGTCTCAAATGCCTGCTAATGTGGTGGTGCCAGTGTGTGAGTTTAGGGGTGGGGTGGAGTGGGGGATATCAGTTTTTTTTTTTTTAAAGAGAGAAGGACAGTGAGAGAGAGAGAGAGAGAATCAATTTTTATTGAGTTTTTCACATGACTTTTCATTGGTCCACACTTAGCTGTATAAGTGGGTGCTGGGGTTTGAACCCGCGGACTCTTGCATGCTGAGCAAGCGCTATAATCACCAAGCCACCGCTCTAGCCCCTGGAGATATCAGTTATTACAGCTTCAAAGAAGCCACATCTAAATATAATGCCCTGCCACCTTGCTGGGACACAAAAGACACCCTTTAGCACCTTTTTCTCTGCATTAAATGCATTACAATAAGAAGTCAGTTGACTTTTGCCCTTGGATTATTTTGACATTGTTCAAAGAGTGTCTCCTTTTGCCTCCAGGTGCAGCCACCTCTCAACACTGCTCCCCAGATCTCACTGTCTCATTCCGCAATTATTTTTCTCTCTCTCTGCAGCTGCACTCAGAAGACTGCTTTTGTGGACCACCAGGAATTTCCTGTGATACAATATCAGAAAGCTACTGGTGACTCGGGAGGAGGTGACTTCACAGGGCAAAAGTTCCCTTTCTACAATAAACATTCTCCATGTGGCCGTGTAGGAGACTTCCTACACAGACCCCACACCTACAAGCCACTTGTCATCTTGACACCAAATAGCCAGAGAAAGAAATAGAACCATTTGGAACAGGTTATCTTTTTTTTTTTTAAGAAAGAGGACAATTAGAGAGAGAGAGGGAAAGAGAGAAGCAATTTTTATTTGGTTTTTCATATGACTTTTGTTCCTACAACACTTCATTGTGTATGTGGTGCTGGGGTTTGAACTTGTGTACTTGCGCATGCCAGGCAAGTGCCCGTAACCACTGAGCCACCCCTCCGGCCCCTATCTTTTTTTTTTTTTTTTTTTTTTTTTTTAAGCAAACTTCTCTATGGGTCCTGGGCATGTCAATATCATCATGCAAGAAGACAAAGCTTACCTCAAAAAAATTTGCAGAGAAGATATGGTTTTATGAATCAAACAGGTAAGCCAAGTCAAGTTTCCTTCTGTTTTTCCTTTCTCTTTCTTTCTTTTGCAGTCCTGGGGAGCAAACTGAGGGCCTTGGTGCATGCTAGGCAAGTGCTGTGACACTGAGCTCCACCTCCAGCCCCCCAGCTCAACTTTGTAAGTGAGAGAGAGAAACTGTCAAATGACTAGAAGTCTCTTCAGCATTAGAGGCACTTTCCAAGGTGCTGGGCAGGGCGGGAGGGCTTTGCTCACTCCTTAGGACAGTCACTTCTCAGCCACACGGCACCATCATACGTGCAAGTCCTTCCTTTTCAACAGCTGTGCCACCCATTCAGAAGAGAGTCGCTAAACAGAGAAGCAAGATCTGCTAGGCGACAGCGTTCAGAGCCGCTGTACACTTAAAACACTGGATTCCTTCAATATCAGGAGACAGCATGATCTTAGTGAAGGATAAACCAGCACAGAGCTGCAAAATCAGATCAGCACGTCCTGGACGCTCAGAGATATACCAGCAACAGAAAGGCCACCGCAGGCAAACCTCCTTCAGATTTCCTCCTCCGTCATTCAAATGCGGCACTCTGCTCCTTAATTTACCATGTGTGTCTGCCTGGTGTCATGGACGCTCACCCACAAAATCTTATTCTTAGAAGCTGTAGGATTAGCATTTGTAAATAAGAAAATCTATGGGGCTGGAGCAGTGGCTCAGCGGCTGGAGCTCTTGCCTGGCATGCATGAGGACCCAGGGTTCAAATCCCAGCAACACATACACAACTAAGTGTCAGAGAAACAAAGGCCACATGAAAAAGTAAATAAAGTTGATTCTCTTTCTTTCATTCTCCTGCTCTCTCTTTTATTTATTTTTTTCTTTTTTTTTTTCAGAGCTGAGGACCAAACTCAGGCCTTGCGTGTGCTAGGCAAGCGCTCTGCCACTGAGCTAAATCCCCACCCCCCCTGCTCTCTCTTTGAAAAAAAAAAAGGAAAAGAAAAGAAAGAAAACCTATGATGGGTTAATTGGCTTGATAGAGGATGCATCCATACAAAGCTAAAGGTGAGATTCTTTCTGCCTTTTTGAGGAGCTTGGGAATTACCCATATTCCTACAAGAACACCTGCCTGAGAGCCTGACTGTCCCTTCCGCTTCCGCCTAGTTTGTAGCTTTGACCTAGTGACATGCTTGCCTTCATTGGTCAGTGTTTTCCCCAAGCAGCTAACGAGTTCCTCTTCTTCTCATAAAATAGGGTCTAACGGCTTTATTTGGCTATTGCTTTCCCAGGCCTCCTCTGTGTGTGTTCTTTCTTGTGTGTGTGTTTCTGTGGGAGAGAGGGTGTTGAACACACACACACATACCCCATACCACAGCCATTCTTGCCAGGTCTTCAGCAACAGGCAACCCAGACTCGCATGGTGCATGCCTGTAATCCTGGGCCTCTTGAGAGGCTAAGGCAGAAGGATCACAGATTTGAGGCCAGCCTCAACAGCTTAATGAGAACCTGTCTCAAAATGAAAATAAAAAGGACTTGGGGTATAGCTCAGTGGTAGAGGGCCTCTGGGTTCAATCCACAGTACAGAGGATGGAAAAAGGATAATGGTGGCTGGGTAAAGATGCATGCAGAATACCCAGTTGTCCCCACAGGGCCATTCCTGTCCATGTCCTTCACCAGGTCTATCTCACACACGGATCAAATAGGAGACCAGTGACGGAGCAGAAAGCGGAGCTACGGGCATCATTGACTCGTTGAATTTCCCTGTTGCCATCACGGGCTCAGGATTGATCTCAGTTCTCCTAATCACTTCCAAGTGTGAGAGATGTGCTGGGACATCTTCATTTTGACCTGTTTCTGTGTGTACTGGGATCACAAGACCTTGTCGCTGGCACTTGTTACTCATCTTCTGGACAAAATACCATCTTTGATGTCACTTCCACTGCCTCCCTCCAAGGGCTCACAGAGGCTCCTTTTAGACCGCAAATGTGTGGGGCCCAGCCCCAGCTAGTGTGGGACTTGATGCTCTAGCCACCAACGAGGAACACCTGCCCAAAGGTGACAGGAAACCAGCAGGCACCTTACATGGCAGGACACCAGACTCCGTCCTTCTCTAGACTGCAGCTGTATCTTCAGATATGTCTTGGTTTGGGATCTCTCCATTCAGGAACCCAGCAGAGGCAGAGCTCTCGCTGGTGGAAGGCTTGGGAACAGCACTGAAGGTCACAGTCACAAGAGGTGCTCGTTCCTCAGCAGCAGTGCTCTGCCTGGTAGCGCAGTCCTGGCACGTAAGCTTACCCCTGTCGCAAATGACCCCTCCAGCCCCGTTCTTTCATTCACAGTTTCTCCTTTTCCCAGGATACTTGGGTTGAACCTTGATGTTTCCCATGGCTCAGTTTCCTCCCAGTTAGTCTCCTGCCCTGGCTGAACCATTGCAAAGTGACATTTACACGTGTGCATGTCTAGGTATAATGAACTAGGAATGCCTTCTTCTCCTATAGAATATCCGGGAAGGAGACAGATGCGGTGGTCTGTGCCTGTGATACCAGTGGCTCTGGAGGCTGAAGCATATAACTTCAAGTTTGAGGCCGGCCTCACCAACTTGGCAAGAACCTTAGCCATTTGGTGAAACCCTGAGTCAAAATTAAAAATATAAAAAGGACTGGGGATGAAACTCAGTGATAAAGCACCCCTCAATTCAATCCTCAATTCATTACAAGAGGAGAGAGAGAATATTCAGGAAGATGTATATGATGGAATCCAGACAGGGACCCTGGCCCAGAAGTGGAATAATGTACAACCTCCTTCACTGTCATGGAGAACAAGGCACATCGTCTTGCCAGACTGCAGGCTGTAAAATAGCATTTATAAATTAACAGTATATAATCAGAAGATCTCTGAGGTCCTCAGGCTGGAAATTTTCAGGTTTAATCATGGCTTCCAAGCACGTAGTGCCAGGCATAAACAGCCCAGATCCCTGCCACTGGGGACTTGGCAGGGATGGTAGATATTAAACAAATAATTACAAAAATAAACTTACAAGTGTCTTGATTCCTACAGAGGAAAAACTCTAGTGCCCCAGTGGCACAAAACACCATCTGGCTATTGTGATGACCCAACTGCCCAGTCGCACCTGCTTGATAAGGAAATGGCCTCAATGTCCCTGTGAAGGAAATGTTCCAGAAATGTGAGTCTCAGTGCAAATATGGAAGTCCTGAGGATTACCAGGACAAGAGCTTGAGGGAAGAAACAGCCCAAAGCAAAGGTTCCCACTGAGTTGCCACAGTGCCTATCCCATGCCC
Source organism: Aplodontia rufa (assembly GCA_004027875.1). Lineage (NCBI taxonomy): Eukaryota > Metazoa > Chordata > Mammalia > Rodentia > Aplodontiidae > Aplodontia > Aplodontia rufa. The sequence goes on along the minus strand of PVKS010031417.1, from coordinate 18,516 downwards.
ACTGGGCTCATTCATCCCCACCATGCTAAAGCCCCCTTGGGGCAGAGTTGGTCCCTGGTGAAATCTAGGTGACCCTCCTTGCTGCCATCATTTAGTAGTTACCCAGTGTCTTCATAGGCAACAGATACTGACCCTGGACAACCGAAGCAGGAAATCGTGTGCCAGATTTCTCAGACCATCTGAGAAGACTGGGCAGAAATCAAAGCAGGCTTAGGGGCAGACAGCCAAACCACACTGCACAACCAGGTGGGTGAAGAATGAGCACCACCACAGTCCTTCCGGGAGCAGGCCCTGGGCTCAGCCCGTCTGGCTCCTATTTGAGTTCTGTCACCTATGCGGAGCACAACCTTGGGCAAGCTGCTTGAGTTCTGGGCCTTGAGCTTCTGACCTGTAAAATCAGCCTTTAAAATGACATGTTTTCTCAGAGGCCGTGGCAGCCGGGGAGGCTAAGGCAGGAAGATCCCAAGTTCGATGCAAATCTCAGCAACTTAGTGAGGCCTTGTCTCAAAACAAAAGATGAAAGGGGCAGGGATATACCTCCTTGATACAGCACGCCTGGGTTCAATCCCTAGAACCCTCCCAAAAAGGCATGTTTCAACAAGTGTTCAACATTATCAATTGTGAGATGTGCTGAAATCTTATGATGCACCAAGAAAGAAAAATTGACCCTGCCAATCAAAACCATGACAATTGTGACACAGTGCTTTCTTTTCACTTCGAATTTTTGTTTTGTCATCAGACATTCTTTTGTTTGTTTGTTTGTTTGTTTTTGAAAGAGAGAGAGACAGTGAGAGAGACAGAGAAAGAGAGAACTTTATTTAGTTTTTCACATGACCTTCGCTGCGTATGTGATGCTGGGGTTTGAACCCGCGTCCTCGTGCTTGCCAGGCAAGCGCCGAAACCTCTGAGCCACCGCTCCAGCCCAAAAAATTCTTATTAAACTTCATTTAGATATGACTTTTTTATCATGTCATCCATATATGTATATAAAAAGGAAAACACAGGTTGAATATCCCTTGTCTGAAATGTTTGAAACCAGCATCTTGGATTTTGGAATCTTTTCATATACTTAATGAGAAATCTTGGACATGTGTGTATGTCTAAACACAAATACACCCCGATACACATAAACTGAAGGCAATGTTATGCAACATTCTGAGTATCAAAGTTTAAATGGTGGGCAAAATAGTGGGACCCTGTCTTTTAAAAAAAAAGGGGGTGGGCTAGAGCAGTGGCTCAGTGGTTACAGCACTTGCCTGGCATATGCAAGTACGCAGGTTCAAAACCCCAGCCCCAGGTGCACAATGAAGTGTCAGAGCAACGAAAGCCACATGAAAAACTAAATAAAATTGATTCTCTCTCTCCTTCTGTCTTTAAAAAAAAGAAAAAAAAAAGAATTGGGGCTGGAGCGGTGGCTCAGCTAGTTAAAGCGCTCGCCTGGCATGCGAAGGAACCGAGTTCAAACCCCGGCACTACGCACACAACTAAATGCTGGAGAAACTAAGGCCAGACGGAAAAATAAACAAAAATTGATTCTCTTTCTCTCTCTCACTGTCTATCTCCAGGCCACCCCCTCCAGCAGGCAGCATTTCCTCAAAGATGGCTCCACCATTTTCTCGGGCCTTTTCCGAAGTCTTGGTCACCATTCTCCAAGTTTGGTGCTGCTGCTTTCGTCACTTTACCTGAGTATCAAAAAACTTGCAGAACGCAGTTACAGCTCTTTCCAGATGATCCTGGTGGGATTGGTTACCTGAAGCAGCAAGGATATCCTCTTCTGCCAACAGGAAGATGACTAAGTGTGTGTCACTGAAGAGGAAGTAGGTGGGAACAGCCCCTTTCCAAGATGCTCCATGAGAAAGGACCAGTCTCAGAGCTAGTGAGTGGCAGGAGCTCCTACAGTCCCCAAAAGGCTGCTGTGAAGGGTATCCGAGATCACTGACATGAAGAACCTCGGCCTTCCACGTGGTCAGCACTCAAAAAATATTTGCTTTTGTGTTCAGTAAACCAACTTTAGTTCTTAGTTTTTTAAACAGGGCTATGCATACCAGAAGACAAGGTAAAATGAGTCCAAATGCACCACCATTTGTGTGCTCTCAAAAGTAAGTTATAACCAGGCATGCCTCTAATCCCAGCTACTGGGGAGACTGAGGTTGGAGGACTGCAAGTTTGAGGCCAGCCTCAGCAATTTAGCAAGACTTTGTTTAAAAATAAAAAGAGTTGGGGATGGGGCAGAACAGGAGAACACTCCTGGGTTTAATCCTCAATATCACATTTTTTAAAAAGTCATTTACAATTTGGGAAGGCGAGGCGAGGGAGGGATAGATAAGCGAAATGGTCTTTTGGGGTTCTGCCAGATAGCTGTGAAATCTCCTCTTGGTGACAATGTCACACCTGTGACCAAGGAGGTAGGATTCAGACCATGCTCAAAGAAGTCGCCACGCACCAGAGACATTCCTTATGGTTCAGCACAAGTGTCTAAATAACCTTTTTTTTCTTTTTTCCACCTCTCATGATTAAAAGCTAGTTCAGTTGTTATGTTGTGTACTTAAGAAGTAAAAACAGCCTCCCCGACTTTCCTTTGTGTGTGACAGGCTTTGGAACACTGCGTTCCGTTTCAGACCTTAACACACACTACAGCTTTGTCACCCTGTGAGAGCTCAGTGGGAGATGGACACTGTCTCCCAGGTGCTCCCTCCATGAGTCATCAGAAAGCAGGAGAAGGCGGCGTGGCTTGGCTGGCAGCTGTTATTACCGTGCCTGACTTGAAAAACCTTTATTTCACAATCTTTGTTCAATACCATAGCACATTTTAACCCCTAACCACCATCGGTCCCTTGGCCTTACACTTACTTTTCATGCAACTCTAAGGGAAATACCTGAGAACTATTTTGAAACCTGAATATGGCAACTCACTGGCTACAGCAAACCAAAATTCTCTTCCCTTTGGATGCATCTTTAAAATGAGAAAAAGTTGCACAGACCCAGACGTAGGTGCATCGACCCGGATGTATTTGCCTTCTTCCCATGTCTGCAGGCTGCTTTGTCAAAGAACAGTATCTAGCTTAGGACATGGCTTGGGGCCAAAAAATACGAGGATTTAAAATCTGATAAATAATATCAAACAGTGCTTAAGGCCTGTGCCAAAGTAGGGTCCCTACAATAGTATAGGAGAACACCTGAAGCCACATCCTCACCAACACTGGAATCTGGCTGTGATATGGCTCCTGGTCGTGTTGTGCCCGTGTCCTATGCTCATTAACCTCTTCTCTGGATTTCTCGATTCTCTGTTGGAATGTTTCAGCCATTCCCATCCTTTGGGTCCTAAAGGCAGGAGCCTGAGATGGATATCCCCGTGGACTGAAGGTGGGCCATGGACTGTTCAGCTGGGGTGGTACCAATAAACACGTGAGGCCCAGCTCATGCTGGGAAACTCTGCAAGAAGCCTGCTCCTGAAACCCAGAGACACAGAGGACAAAGTGCTTCAGGGAGCTATTCCCAGGGACCTCTGTGACAAGATTCAGGGGCCTGTCACTGCATGGAGAGAAGCCGGAGGAGCAAATCCTACAGCTATGTGCTGTGTGCTGTGTGGCCCAGGGCCTCAGGCAAGCAGCTGTTGACGGTTCTCTCCTCCAGTTAGTCCTGCCTTGAAGCTCCCTGCACTGTAAGCCTCAAGTCTCAATTTATACATTTCTTTGTTTATTCTAGCGGAAAGAAGCAGGAAGTTCATTTTGCCAGTGACCTTGACTAGATGTCTTTGATGATGATGTCTGATAGGTTAAAGGTTCAACATAGTTTATTTATGTCATTATAAAATGACGCCATCCTTGTTGTTATATTTTTTCATGTTTCTTTAATGAGCGTACTTCCTGAAATAAATTACACACACACACGTCCACAGTTCAAAGCAAAAGCTTTTCAATTTAATTTACTTATTTTTATTGCATCTTCATCCCAACTTGTAATACGAATAATGTGATATTTTTAAATATTTGTCTGGACTTTTAGAGCAGTTATTATTTTTTTACTCTTTCTAAAATATTTTAGACTAATAAATTTTAAAACATTTTCTTCCACGTTCATCAGAAACAACTTGCATATCATGCATAGTATTTTTATATTATCTTTATTTTATCTTCCTTTAAAGAACAAAATATTATTTCGATGAAAAAAATTGATTTCAAAAACAACTTGGAGTAATAGTTTCTAAAGTTAGCAAGCACAAGAATTTTGAGGAAAGAGCTCTACCTAGCGTTCTGGATGTGGTACTACAATAATGCTAGCATAATTTGTTCAGAGTTTTCCACATTTAACATGCACAATCGCCCAGCAATCTTGCTTCTACAATGTAGATTTCTTACTCAGAAGTTGAAAAGGGAGAAATGAAATTCTGGATCTCTAAGAATCTCCTAGGAGATGCCAATGTTGCTGGTTCATGGATAACGCACAATAGCATGGCTTAGTTTCAACGGATTTGACCATGTCTAGTTGACTGTAAGAATTATAAAGTTTTAATGATATGTAAAGGTCATTTTAGATGTTAAAAATAATTAATCAAGTTCACTTTCTCTCTTCTTCAATGGATTAGTAAAATGAATTGGTGATGTGGAATTAACATATATATATATGTTAATTATATATATAATATATATATAATTATATATAATATATATATAATTTATATATAAATTATATATATATAAAATATATAATATATATATATATAAGCAATTGCTCTGCCTGGGTATGGTGGCTCACACCTGTAATCCCAGGTACTTAACTTAACCAGTGCAACTTAGGGAAATTCTGTCTCAAACAAAAACAAAATGGGGGCTGGAGAAGTAGCCCAGTGGTAGTGTGCTTGCTTGGCATGCACAAGGACCCAGGTTCGAACCCCAGCACCCCGTACACAACTGAGTGTCGGAAAAACAAAAACCAAGAGGAAAAAATAAATATAAATTGTCTCTAAAAGAAATAAAATGGCTGGGGATGTTGCTCAGAGGTAGAGTGTTTCCCTAGCATTCATGAAGCTTTTCGTTCAAGCCCCAGTAGGGGACAACGGTCTTCAAAAAATTTTTCTTTTTCTTTCTTTCTTTCTGGTTTTTTTTTTTTTTTTTTTTTGAGGATCAATTTTATTTATTTTTCATATTTCTTTTTTGGTTTTTTGGACACTCGGTTGCATATGTGGTGCTGGGGTCCAAACCCAGGGTCCTGTGCTCTGCTGCTGATCCACTGCTCCAGCCCCTCATATCAATGTCTCTGAATGCTCAACCTTTCCTTTGTAACAACATCTAAGAACTTGCCTGCTTACTCCTTCACCCACTGCCTTACTTTTTTTTTTTTTTTAAGAGAGAGAGGGACCGAGAAAGAGAGAATCAATTTTCTTTAGTTTTTCATGTGGCCTTTGTTGCTCCAACACTTCATTGTGTATATGGTGCTGGGGTTCGAACCCATGTCCCCGCGCGTGCCAGGCAAGCACCGTAACTGCTAACCCACTGCTCCAGCCCCTCACTGCCTTACTTTAAAAACAGTTCTGAGAGCAAAATTTCCATGCTCTATTTTGTCTCACCACTGGCCGGCATAGGCTAAATTATAGCAGGTCTGGGGAAATTAAATGAATTTTCCAGGTGGGGGGAAAAGAAAAACAGACAACACTAAGTGTTGGCTGTAAGAGTTGCAGGGAGACTGAGCCTCTCTAGCGGGGAGACTCTGTTGCGTGAGGGAAGGAGTCTACCCTTGAGCACCATTCTTTCCTGAAGCAGTCTGCATAATTTCTTCCTGGCTCCCAGTGGAGTGGAGTGGTGCGGTGCACACCTATAATCCCAGCAACTTGGAAGGCTGAGGCAGGAGGATCACAAGATCCTGGCCAGCCCCAGCAACTTAGGGAAGCTGCAGGCAACTTAGTGAAACCCTGTCCCAAAATAGAAAATAAAAAGGGGTGGGGATGTAACTCAGTGGCTCAGTGGTAAAGTGCCCTTGGGTTAAATCCCCAGTACAAAAACAAAAAACCCAAGAACCATGCCTATAGGACATTCACTGCCCAGTACTTGCTCAGTGATTTATCTGCCTTCTCTGTCATTCTTAGCACAGTACCATTTTGCAGGCAAGCCTGTGGAAGCTTCGAGTCTTAATAGACCTCCTGGATAATTAGCCAAGTTGGGACATGAAACCAGGACAAGACCATTTCAATCACATCACTGCCTTGGCTAACACTAGCTTGTGAGTTTACACTTTGAGACTTCTCCCTCTTAAATAATTAGTAGCTTTCAAATATTTGTGTGTAATATGTTGTCTCAAGAATAAGAGTTTAGGGGCTGCAGCGGTGGCTTGGCGGTTACAGTGCTTGCCCAGCATGCACGAGCACATAGGTTCAAACCCCAGCACCCATGTACACAACAAAGTGTCAGAGCAACGAAAGCCATGTGAAAAACTCAAAAAAAAGTGATTCTTTGTGTCTCTCTGTCACTGTCCTTCTCTTTTTAAAAAAAAGAATAAGAGTTTATACTATATTTTTAAGATGCTAGGAAATATCAGAAATGGAAGTTTAGGAAACTTGGAAATATTGACAACTTGAAAAAGAGATATTGGGATCCGGCTTTATCTTCCCAGAGGGTCAGGTGAAAATCAACGTAAAAAGCACTGTTGTCCCTTGTGCTTGGCTGCCTCTTTTCTTCTGTGCACACCAGCTATTAATAAAGAACTTGGATGTGTCACCTCCAAATTAATCCCTTCAAATCTGAAGGCAAACCAGAGTATGAAGGTGTACAACTTAAAGCATCCACCACACTGGTTTGGTGCTGTTTTGGCGCTGGGTGCTGACCCCAGGGTCATTTTTGCCATGGATCTATATCCCCAGTCCTTTTTATGTTTAGACAGGGTCTCACTGAGTTGTCAAGGCCGGCTTCAAACGTGTTGTGGTCCACCTGCCATAGCCTCCTGGGCTGTTGCTGGCGTTACAGGTCACACCAGCACACCTGGCTCACCTCACTGTACTTCAATGATTTGTTCACCTTTAGTTTTCAGTTCCCTTCTCCCACACTCCGGGAGCCTACAAGGCAATGACTCCACTCTTATTTTAGTGTCTCCAGTGCCTACCATTGTATGTGGCATGCGAGCACTTCGGGGTTGTTGAATGTATAAATTAATGAATAATCACCCCAATTGAGTAGGATCAAGGTCAAAACTATGAAATCCCCTGAGATATGCTCACATTTGGTCACTGGGTGGCAGACTTACCTATGACGAGATGGCCACATTGGTTTCTGTGATAAGAAACTTTTCTACCTTTCCCCTTGAGGAAAGTGGAGGAGGATTTGGAGACCCTTAAGTTGGAAAGCATCTCAGAGGTTATTGCTCATGACTTCCGTGGGTCCTTCACTCATTTGTCAAAGCAGGGGGTGACATTTCATTCTTAAATAGCTACTGCTTAGAGGAAGCCACAAAACTACCAGTTAAAGGAGAAAAAAGGCAGACAGCCCATTCAACTAAATGGGAACAGAACCGCCCGGGCCATTGGGACAGGCTCTGCAAGAAACACACAGCCCTGGGTCCCAGCAATCAGCTTGAATGCACTGATGCCTCACAGTTTGACCCTCAGGCCACAGCAAAGCCACCAGTGGAGGTGAGGAGGTCATGACTGTAATTTCTCCCACTTCAGATAAGATCCAGCAGCATCTACAAAAGAGAAACACCAAGGAAGTGAGCCTCACAAATACTCCATTTCCTACACCAGGGACTCAGTTTTATTCTGGCCAATGTGACTCTGGGGAGGAGCTAAGCTGACCACCGGCATCGTTGCATGACCGCAGCCAGACAGGGCTGGGCTGTGACTCCCTGTGTGTAGGACTGAGAAAATTCCTACCTCTCCCTCCTACAAATTCTCCATCCACAGAGTAGGAATAATAATCATGACCCACTTCCGTGACATCACCTTCCAGTGGTGTCCCCACCCACACAAAAGAAAAACAAGAGACCCGACTGTTTCTCTCATCTGTAGAAGCTACAATACATGGGGAAGCAGTAGGTTAAACGGCTAACCTAACAATAACTTCAAATTGTATGATTCTCAGTGTAATAGGGGGATGGCTCCCTAGGATACTTGGAAGCGTAGGGAGGGGAATGAGGTGGGGCAGGGTATATGAAGAATAGGAGACTGGAGAGTGGGAATATAAGGGAACCATCTCAGAAGCAGATGTCATTCCTCCACAAGATACCCATTTAACGCAAGAGTTCTTCTGGGGGAAACTGCAACAGGTGAAACCCAAGCTGGGCATCCATGTTTTGGCATTACCCCTGGATAACAAAGTATATATACATTGGTTATTGATGGTTTGATAATGTTTCCCTCTCAATTGTATCTCTATATACTCTTAATTAAAAAAAGAAAGAAAGAAAAACTATATAGTTATCTCAATGGACACAGAAAAAGCATTTGATACAATTCAGCATCTATTCTAAATACGAAAAAGTAAAAATTAAAAAACTTCATTGTGTATTTGAAAAAAAAAAAAAAGGGGGTGGGGGGGCCTGGAGCAGTAGCTCAGCGGTTACGGCACTTGCCCGGCACACACGAGTATGTGAGTTCAAACCCCAGCATCATGAACACATTGAAGTCTTGGTGCAATGAAGGCCAGATGAAAAACTAAATAAAATTGAGTCTATCTTTCTCCTTCTCACTCATTCACT
>PVKS010031416.1:0-23455 GCA_004027875.1 Aplodontia rufa | reverse complement strand
ACTTTTCTTTTTTGGGAGAGCTTTGATTACTGCTTCAATTTCGCTTTCTGTGATTGGTTGGTTGAGGTTTTCAATATCCTCCTGTGTTAAAGATGGGATGTCGTATGTGTCCAAGAACCTGTCCATGTCTTCCAGGTTCTCAAATTTGGTAGAGTATAAATTTTCAAAATAGGTTCTGATAATCTTCTGTATCTTGGATAAGGTCTGTGGTGATATCCCCATTTTTGTCTCTGATTTTGTTGATTTGCTTCCTTTCGATCTTCTTTTTGGTGAGTTTGGCAAGGGGTCTGTCAATTTTGTTCACTCTTTCAAAGAACCAACTCTTGGATTTGTTAATAGATTGGATAGCTTTTTTGTTCTCAATTTCATTGATTTCGGAAGAGCTCACCTGTTAAGACTGCACATTGCCTATTGAACTGACACATTGAAATTCACCTTTCAGTTCCTACTGGCATTTGGGCTGCTTCTAGATTTTTCTCTTCTTTTGCTTGTTTATTTTAAGGAAATTTTTTCATGAGGCTATATTCCCAACAGTAGGATTACTGGACCAAAGGATATATTATTTTTATGACTCATGGTTCCCATTCAGATTGTGTTTCTAAAAATATAAACAATTCTACTACCACAGTTGACTAAATGTACCAGTATCCCACAATTTTTTTCAATGTTTTTTACCAGTTTAAATATATTGTTTTTCTTTGTTCTTTGATGGAATCTGATGCTTATTTTAATAAACTTGCACATATCTAATTACTACATATTTTATTTTTCCTTTCCCAGATAGTAAGACAAAGACTTCTGAAAGGACTTGCAGGTGTCTGTCCCTGTGCTTTGCTCCCTCATTTCCTCTTCTCATTGGCTGGGTTAGAGCTACTTTCTGTAGTTATTTAATTCCTGTGAGATCTCAGTGGGGCAGTTGCAACATTTGGAACAGGACTCTAAAGCACAGTTGCTGGGATGCAAACAAGAGTCCCTCTAGTCCTAGGAAGATGCACATTGAGGTGGCCCTTACAGCCCATCCCTCTAAATCTTACAACTTTGAAGAATTACATTAAAATCAACTACCAGTAGCTCAAAAAGGTAAGAAACCCTCTAGAGTCAGCTGTGCATAAGCATTCAGGTAGGAGAGGGAAAAAGTGTATTGAGTCAGTGTTCACAGGCTAACTATGTGTATATGGGACTTAATTCCATTGTATTAAAAAAAATTTATAGTGCTTAAACACATAATATTCTGCAAAAAACGATACACATATTTTGAAACAAAATACAAGTGTATAGATTGTTTTATGGGAGGACCAAGTATTTATTTAACATTTTGCTAGCTTGACTTCTAACTTTTTAAAAATTTTATTGAGTTGTGTTGTTGTGCAATCATGAATGCCTATGTAGTAATAATATATGCCCCTGATCCTAAGCCAGAATCACCCCCATATCACCCATACCCCAGTCTCTGGTCTCTTCTTCACTTTTCTATATTTCCCCATAACAGATATAAATGTCTTTTATATATATATATATATATATATATATATATATATATGTGTGTGTGTGTGTGTGTGTGTGTGTGTGTACACATATATATACATACTCATGATTGTGCATTTTCCAGAATTAAATATTAAATGAGTGCATAAGTATTATTTGGCTTCTTGGGGGTTTCTTAATTGATAAACCTTTTCCATGTTTACTTCTGAGAGGTGTACTATCTTTAATTTTTATAGAGCTATTTAAGTATTTTTCAATTTATTATTATTAAAAATTTTAAACAAAAGAAACAATAGAGAAATGGCAGTAAACATTTCACATTTCGTTGCTCAGATTTATTTGCATTTCAGAATTTTTTGTCTTTATTTTTTTCATGTTTATACACAATATTAAGTTGGAAAATGTTTTCATTCTTTCTTTGATAATGTAGTCATAGTCTATATACAATTCTGTTTCATGCACTGTTAATTACCCAAGTTAGTTTATCTGGGATAGCAGTTCCCAAATTGACTGCACATTATAATCACACAACTTTTTAAAAATATCCTAATCCCATACCTGAAGAGTGCTATGTTAAATGAAATAGACCAAGCATAGAAAGACAAATATTGCATAATCACAATAATTTGTAGAAGCTAAAAGAGCTGATTTCATAGAAGCAGAGAGAACAATAGTGGTCACCGGAAGTTCAGATGTTTGAGGGGAGGGGAGGTAAAGGGAGAATGGATAATACATAGTGCCTAAATAGTCACACAGGGAGAGTAAGTCCTAATGTTCTGTAGCACTGCAAGTTGACCACAGTGCCACAACAACTTATTATATTTTTGTAAATAATGAGAAATGAAGAGCCCGAAGATACAAGAAATGTGAAATGTTAGCCTTTTTATTTAATGTGATTTCCGGAGGTGGGTCTGGCTGGCAGAGGGTCACAGGTTAATCCGGTAGAGGCTGAAGTAGTCCATTTTTGTTTTTAGCATAAAGTTCTTTCTCTACTCCCTCCATATCCTCTTTTTTTCTCAATTGCAACTGGTTAAATCAATAATCTGTGCATTCTTTACTTCATCTTTTTTTATTTCAAGATACATTGCTAAGCTACAGTAGTTAAAACAGCGTAGTACTGGCATAACAACAAAATATAGACTGATAGAACAGAATAGAGAACCCAGAAATGAATCCACACATTTGTGGACAATTGGTCTTCAGTAAAGGTGCCAAGAACACACAACAACATCAGGACAGTCTCTTCAATAAAATGCTGGATAAAATGGCATAGTCACACACAGAAGAAATGAATTGTATCCCTATCTCACATCTTATACAAAAATCAGTGTGAAGTGGAATAAAGATATATGTGTAAGATGTGAAGATGTAAACTAGTAGGAAAAAAAATAAACTTCTCAACACTGGTCTAATCAATGACCATAGAATATGATACCATGAAAAAGGCAAAGGCAAAAATAGACAAGAGGGTTTGCCAATTGATAGAGTATTAAAAAAAAAACAACTTCCAGAAAGGTGAAAATTATCAGCAAACTATCTGATAACAGGTTACTAGTGAAAATACAAAAGAAACTCATGCAATTCAATAGTAAAAACAACAGCAAACAACTTGATTTAAAAATGGACAAAGAAGCTGAATGGACATTTCCAAAAGCAGAGCATATAAATGAATAAAGGCATATGAAAATATCTTCAATGTCATCAATCATTAGGAAAATGCAAATTGAAACCACAATGAGATGTCACCTTATACCTGTTCTGATGACTTGTCAGAGAGAAAGGAAAGATAGAGAGGGGGAGAGAGAGAGAGAGGGAAAGAGAGAGAGAGAAGAAAAATAAGTATTACAAAGAATGCTGAGAAAAGTGAAACCTTGTGTTCTACTGGTATAGCAACTAGAGTAAACATAATGGAGATTTCTCAAAAGTTATTTAATATTTTCATGTAATCCAGCATTCCCATTTCTGGGCATATATCTGAAAGAAATAAAATCATTATGCTGAAGAGAGTATTTGGATTCCCATATTTATCATAGCATTATTCACAATAACCAGTATATGAAGTCAACCAACATGCCCACTAATGGATGAATGAATAAAATTATGTACTTTTCCACAATGATGTGTTACTCAGCCATAAAATAGAAGGATATCTTGAGATTTGTTAAAATACAGAAAAACCTGAAAGACATCACAGGAAATGACATAAACCAATCACAGAAAGGCAGCTACTGCATGATCTCTCTTGTATGAGGTTATCTAAAGCAGTGAAACTTATAGAAACAGGGAAATGGCTAGGGAAGGGTGATGGCTAGGGGCTGATGAGGAGCTATTGGTCAAAGGACATGATATTTCAACTACACAAGGTTAACAAGTTCTTAGGTTCTAATATGAACATAGCTAACAATGTTCTATTGTATAGTTAAAATTGAGGATAGTTCTCATTGGAAAAACACAGAAAAGGTAAAGGTTGTATGAATTAACTTGAGTGTGATGATCAATTCATGTGAACACATGTATCAAAAACATCATGATGTATACCTAAATATATACAATCCTTTTATCAGTTATACCTCAATAAAACTGAAAAATAATATCCATGAATTCTTAGCATTTTATAAACTTATCTACTTTTATTATTTTTCCTAAACAATCAAATCACAAGTAAATGTAACCTCAAAAATATCTTCATTTTCCCTTTATTTCTCTTACTTTCTTCTTTCCTCTTTCCTTTATTGAAATCTTCGAAGAATCAGAAGGTGGCCCTGGAAACCCGTAAGAGCAAGGCTTGTTCACAATTTTGTTTTCTCTGGATTATACACACAGTACTTTATACAATCTGAGGGCATCTCTTGGAGACCAGGACATGGAACATGGTGCCTGGCCTCTATTTCCACCTTTGGATGAAGGTCCTACCCTATAGCCTCTCTCCCTCTGCTAATTTGGACCCTGGGAATTCACATGCTGTGCACATCAATCCCTCCGCCAAATTGTTTTTATGTGCCTTGTCACCTTCAATGCAATTTGTTCTACAATCTCTTGAAAAATATAGTGTTAGACCTGAATTGTAGATATGAAGAACTAAATCTTAGTAAAGGAAACCAGACTTAAGTTTTATAAATCATGGCAGATAATGGCTGATGAGCCTAGAATTTGAAGAATAGCTTATAAAATTCAGAGTCAGCAATATCGTAAGATCTGATTTCTTCCTTTTGGGGACCAGTGTGTATTTGTGTGTATAAATGCATGTACCTGCGTCCGTATGTGTTGATGAATGTCTGACATGTATGCACATGGGTCTATGAAGGCACCAGAACAGGTATTTTCAAACAAGACAAAATGATCTTGTCTTTACAAGAAATGTAGTCACTGAAGGGAAAAGGAAGTACCCTTCAATAGTCTGAGCATTTCTCAACACAGGGAGAGCAGTGCTTCTCCCCAGTCTTTTCCAGGGGAGGAATGGCCTCTCATTTCATTTTTTTAATAGGGACATCAATCCCCATCCCACAGTTTATGAGCAACATTCTGCCAGCAGGCAGGCATGGTGGCACACTGTAATTAATCCCCTTCTCACCCCCAAGCTTTGAGAGTGAGAAATGAAAGGTCATTAAAGGGAGTGCAGTTACATTGCACCGAGGGACCACATAAAATGCTACCTTTTGGCTCAACACATGCCTCCCTCCATGAGTTCTGGTCATACATTTCCATCTTAGCAGGAAAGACAGGGTTTATTGCTGACCGAGACCAATCAAAGATTCCTTAGCAGTTGGTGTGCATGACGTGGTAGGGGTTATTAGCTAAAACTTTATTGAAAGTTAAATGTTGTGTCAGAGGCCTATCCTTGTTTTATATATGTTACTTGGAAGGCAGAGAAAGCCAAGGTAACAAGATGAATTATTATTGGTATTTGAAGTCAAGTGTGAACTCCAGCATTTCCCTATAATGACACAGAGCAGGGCTAAATTACTTAACATTTCTGGGGCTCAGTTCTCACTCCCCTCTCTGTAGTCATGATTCATGTTCCCTAATGTTTGGGGGAAAGGTAAGTCAGTTAAGAATATGTACTGAATAACACAGTATCTGGCATATAGTCAATTCTCAGGGCTGACAATCATGTCAACTAAAAGCAATTAAAGGTCCCCCATTGTCTTTCTGTGTGTAATTTGCAAAGCACATTGACACTATGTCACTGCATCCTGACAACAATCAGTTAAGGTCGGCATGCACTCTTGTTTCCATCTGTACATTTCACAGGTTGAATGGCTGCTGATATTAGAGTCACTCAGGTGCTCCTTCCATCATGACAGCAGTCACCTGGAGAGGACTCTCCTAGCCCTTGAAATGCTAGATGGATCTGGGAGAGGTGTCATCAAAACACAGGGCCACTACTCTCCTACTAGGACAGATGGCCTCAAGGAATAATGCCTTGCAGACCAGGATTCTTGCACCAGCCCTTTAGCCTGCGATATAGACACTGTACAAAATTTCAATCTTCTTTCATTTCCTCGAAACAGTCTAGAGTGTTGTTGTTATTGATTTTTTTCAATTTCTTTTTTAAAAGGAAAGCAGCATGAGATTCAATGGTCTCTCTTCCTCTAAGAATAAGGAAAATAAATTATGGAAACTCTTGAATTTGATTTTTGATCCAGAAGGACATGGGTTAGGAACTGCCACATTATGAATTCATTTGCACCTAGAAAGGTACAAAGAGCTAAGGGACTCTGATGAGGGAAGGTTCCTTAGTAAAATGCAAATATCCTTTCCTAGTGTCCCTGTCAGTCTTTGGCATTATGGTTAATCGTTTTTCTCTTATGAAACTGAGAGGGAATAAAGGCATAACTAGGAGACAAGGGGCCTATTAGAAACTCATATTTTTGTATCCTTGTGTTGCCAACTCGGAACTCGCCTCTTTTAAATAAGAGTATGGTTAGTTACACGGTCACGGAGCCAGGGGGAATTGTGACACCTATCAGAACCCTGTCCCTCTGTTACTCACCCAACTATTACTAATTTGAAATAAGCATTTGATGAGCATCAACTTTCAGAAAGCCCATCATCGTTGGATTCCAGGATAGTGAAGTCGAATATGTGTTCCTGAAGAAACAGAAACTCAGCACCAGCAAGGGCTGCTTTCCACAACTGGGAACGGAGCAAAGGATGCAGATAGATCATCCGCAGTGACAGGAAAGCAGCAAGAGCCTCCTGGAGACCAGGTGCTATGTGGACAGCACCCTCTGCTCCATGAAATTAGTCAGTGTTGATGTGATCTGCCCAGAAGAGACTCCCAATGCTGGGAAGTGCTCAGAAGCGTACCGCATCCCCAGATGCTGGCTGGGCAGCAGGAACCATTCACTTCTTGAGTGAAAGGAAATTGTAATATCTCAATTACAAGAGTTAAACTGTCTCCCCGCATAAGAACCTTATCTGGGAGATGAGATCTGACATCCAGAGAGGAAAGGCAACTTTATCCATGTCACCCCATTAGGTAGCAGTAGGTGAATGTAATGTCTCTTAGTTCCGTATTTGATGCTCTTTTCCATAAACACAAACACGAACAGAAAGGAAGCCCTCAGAAGAGAAGGCTTTAGCTGTACCTTTCCCACATTCAAGCGTCACTTCCTCCTTCCTTCTTAAATGAAATAGCAGACCTCTTGTTCTTCAATCATGAATCAGAATGAAGGAAGCTCTAAGGAACCAGGTCTTTTCTTCTTCCCATGTAACCCTCTCTCCTCTCTCAAGGGCCCTTCCCTAGATAGACCATACAGAACCTTAACAGGGCTATGGACTCATTACTTACTTCTTTCCTTCCTCAAGTCAGACAAGTGGCCGTTGCTTTGAGATCCTATCCAGTCTTTAGAAACTCCTGGGGCTAAAAGAGCAGTATTTATTCCACAGTACAGAGAACAGCTTCACAAAAGAAACCACCAAAGGAGTAAGTCTTAGGCAAGAAGACTTGAAAAATTTAACCTCTTTTGAGGCCTTTTGGATAAACCCTAAAATTTGGCAGTATCCACTGAAACATTGAATTTGCAGTGTTTCTTAAAAATTCATTGAGAAATTATCAATTATATATGATCAATATCATATAGAAGTACAAGGTTTCATGGGACTGAATCACAAGGACAATTAAGCTAGTCTGGGAGAGAAAGATAGGTTCCCAGAAGAAGGAGATCTTAAGTTGAAAGCTGATGTTTAAGCAGAAATTTGGCTAGGTTGCAGGCTTGGAGTAGGATGGAAGAATTCTGACGTTTGGATGCACAGCTTCTCCAAGTAGATTTTAATCCGAATTTCATGATAAACTTGTAGTTTTCAGTTTTTCAAAAAAAATGAGTCACTAAGAAGCAGTTATTTTCATAGCTATGTATGGTGGATGGCTAGGAAGAAATTGATGTCTTCAGTCAACAATGTGAGTAAGCTTAGATTGATTTCCTTCCAAGGATCTGAGGTGAAAACAGCACTTGGAACAGCTGGATTGCAATATTATGAGAGACTTTTAATCAGAGACTCCTGCATGAGCTGCCCAGAGTCTTCTCCTGCAGAAACTGAGAAAGTATCTAGCATGTTTTCAGTTGCCTGGTTTGTAGATATTTGTTATGCAGCAATAGATATGTAATGCAGTGTTACCTGCTAGAATCAAGACACACTCAGTCCTATTTTTGTATGCCTTCTCTGTCATCTTCTTATCCAAAACCCTGAAATTCTCCTCGTAATTATTCTCCTCAAGTTTTTTCCAGCAAAGAGATATCAAGGAAGCCATGAGTCATACATCTTAAGAAGTATTGGCTTTTCCATAGTTATAAAGTTTGAATCTAATGTTGATTGATATGGAAACTTCCAGTTATTTTATACTGTACCTTAATACTGATTAATGTTTCCTATTATAAGGCCTTGAAGGGTTTTCAGTCTATGGTGCACTTTGGGCTAAAGAAGATGAAACTGAGAAGGTTGAAAGCCAATTCCAAGAACAGAGCGGAATCTGCTGCCATGTTAATCTATTCTTTCTTTTTTCTTTTTTATGATAGAGGAGGAGAGGGAGAGATAAAGAAATAATTTTATTTAGTTTTTCATGTGGTCTTCATTGCTCCGAGACTTCGTTGTGTACGGGTTGCTGGGGTTTGAACTCACATACTCACAAAAGTGCCTTAACTGCAGAGCCACCACTCTGCCCCATGTTAATCTTTTCAACACACACTTTTCTACGAGGTAGCTGCTGATGGCCTCCGCTTGATAGCCTCCTTGGACATCACCTTGTTTCCAATGTCTTTATTTTACTGGCTTACTTTTCCTTAAGGATCTCAAAAAAGAGAGGAAACTTGTATCTCCTGGTAGCCTGTGCTGCTCTTACATTAATAAGTAAGGAGATCTTCCTTCCCTTGGGTATTCAAGCTCCTTCTGCCTCTACTTCCCAGTTGTCTAAAGGGAACTCTTAGTGCCAAGTACATTTCAAGAGGTTCTTAAAAAAACACACATCCAACATGTTCTGGCAGAAGTAAAGACAAACATGAGGATAGGCTATTTCTAGACAAAAATAGAAGAAATATGTGCTTCACAGAGAACCAAGCTTAGCCATTTGCCTCCTTAACTCAAAATCTAAAGGGTAATATCCCAAGAGTTTTGTTTTCTTTATGTTTGTTGGTTGTAGCATTTTAATTATGTAATATTTAAAACTCATTTAAAAGGAGGAAACTAATATGATCAACTTGTGTCTTATTCTGCTCCTAACAGTTTTTCAGTTCATTTATAATGTATCTGAAACTTTCACTCACTCCTACCAGCAACACACACAGTGGATTATATATGATGCATTTCTAAAAAATACGTACCATTAGTCAGAGAAGATTTAGAAAGATACCTTTTAAAGGTATTTCGTCCTTCCTTGTACTAATTTCTGAGGTGAGTCCACAAGTACTGAGGCATTTGGACTTTGCCTGGATCTGTTTGTTGAGCATTGTTTTATTAGATCCTCACAAAGATATTCTGATAGGGACATAGAAACTCCTCTGTGTAAATGAAGTCTCTTCCTCAAGGTTGGTGGACCTGGTAAGAGGATAGCCCATGATTTGAAAGTTCTATCAGAAAATTGTAATTAATATAATCAATGTCTACACTATTCTTCAAGAGAGTTGTGTCCCCCAGCACCAAATACACAACGAAGTGTTGGAGCAGCAAAAGCCATGTGAAAAACTAAATAAAATTGATTTTTAAAAAAAAAATTTAAACTAAAAAAAAGTGAATATTTGGGGTTCAAAAAAAAAAGAGGGTTGTGTTACTCTTTCCTAAAATGAGTTTGTTGGTTGTCTTCCATGTAAAAAGGAAGCAATCTAAGCCCTTTTTTTGTTTTGGGGTGGGTGTGGGGTATTTGCTGAAGTGGGAAAGTGAAATGCTCCAGGATCTGGCAGAGCTTATGCTGAAAGCACTTTGGGACCAACAGCCATTGGTCAGCTCAGTATGACCAACAGGTATGATGGGGAATAGAAATAGCAGGACAAGAGTTAAGTTCAGTACCAATCGGAATAGAAGCAAAAGGGTCAATGTTTACCAAATGAAAATTGTCTGTAGCAGCACTTATATCCTCAGTCCCATAGGTATTATAAACTAAAACAGGAAATTAAACACTATTAAAATAAATGATGCAATAGTACTCTTTATACAACTATCAGCGTTTTGATAAAAAGGAAACCCTCACCCCTCTTCTTTTACATTCCCTACATTGAAACTCATTTATCTTTCTTGGTGCATCAGCACTAAATGGGGATAACAACTACTAAGTCCTAGATTCTGTTATTTGAAAAAAGGTAGAAGTTATAAAAAAAGGAAAGAAAAAAAAACGTTCAATATATGTGAAAGAGCTTTTGTTTGTTTGTTTTGTTTTGTTTTTTGCAGGACCCAGAAGGAAGTTGAAAATGAAGCTATGAAAAAGACCCTAGTTGTTAACTCATTGTGTTGAATATATTTTAGTGTGCTGAGTAAAAATTAATTTGAGATTTCCAGAATTTCCCCTTTCCATTTTCCCATGATCTTTACCTTTAAAGAGGATTTTCCTCCTATTAGTTTGATTCTCTCACATTCCAAGGAAGCATCTGGGAAAAGAGGAAGAGGAGAAAGGCAATGGCAGGGTAAAAAAAAAAAAAAGAAAAGAAAAGAAAAGAAGAGTCTCTTTTTTCTCTTTTTCTAATATTTCTCATTGAGCTCTAGAGTTTTGATTGCTATGCAGTTTTTTAGAGCTGGAGTCTTTATAAGAGGGTTTTATAGATGTGGAGGAGGGATTTTCAAAGTAGGTATTTTAAAAGTGTTTGAAGAGACCTAGGTCATTTTGTAACTACTTTTGCACGTCTGGATTATGTATTTCTGTTGGGGTCTGACCTTTATCAGCTGCTCTGGATCTTGTTGATGTTTATATAAGCTCCTTCGGGAGGGGCTGCTAGATTGTATATTGTTAAGCTTGAAAAACAGGGTGTGGACACGGGCTTCAGACGTTTCACATTGGTATCACCTGCCAATTATTCTAGATCCTTCAAAACTCGCACTTAGAGGCTTCTCATTGCTATCGATCAAACGTGTGCCTCCGAAATCCAGGTGTGGCAATGACCCAGCTAATGTGGAGAGGCCTCGAGGGGGCGGGGTGAAGGCTCTTAAAGAAGAGTCTCCAGCCAGCAGTAAGGAGCTCTTGCGCTGCTTTGGAAGAAGAGCTCTTGCACTTTCTGCTGGCTGTGATGTCCCTGTTCCTTCAGGAGCGAGCTCTCCTACTTTGCTGCTGGAGGTGGTGTCCCTGCTCCTTTGGAAGATGAGCTCTCATCAGCAGCCGAACCTGCCTCTGCTTTGCTCCTGAGCTTCCCAGCCTTCAGAACTGTGAGAAATTGCTGTCTATGTTTGTTCTGAAGTAGAGTCTTGTAGCGTTGCCTTGACTTGTTTGAGATTACTTAACGTTAGGTATTTTGTCGTAGCAGCACAAATGAACGTTGCCTTGAAAGAGAGATGTAAAGCATGGATATATAAAAAGGAGAAGTAAAGTTTGGACAAAGAAAGACGATTCTGGGTCTCCAGTCTGTGGTTTTTCTCATCCCCAGCCCGTCCCTCAGGTCAGAACCCGGCTGGACCGGGACATATTTCCATGGCTACGTTAAGGTGTTTTAGGCCTGAGCCACACGGGTCGACTTCCACGTGTGGTGTGCAGTGGTTCTGATCCTGTATTCCTAGGAAGAGTTGAATTGCTCTCCCTACTTTTTCCCCTCCTGCACTGACTTTCCCTGGCAATAAGAAGGCTGATTTAAATGCTTGTTCAGTGCCATGGAAAAGTCTTGGATATGCTAAAAGTAAAATTTCCAAAATGTGATTAACTGTGTAAAGAAGGACTAGCAGTTTTGAAGGACTCTGGCTTCAGTGTTTGAAGCTGTGCGTGAGTTTCCTGCGCTTGAGGTCTCCTCCAATTTTTGTTCAGATTTGAATCTCTCCAAGAAGGCTCCCAACAGCCCTTTCCCCAGAACTGTTTTTTCCCCAGAGGAGATTCATTCACACAGTCTAGGATTTATTCAAGATGTGAATGATATTTAGCAGAGTATTTGACATCTAAATATTTTTTTCAGCTGCGTTTAGTTAACCCTGGGAGAGAGTTCAACAGAAATGTTTGTCACTGATGGAGATAGCCGGGACTGCTGCTGCACCCGTAGTAGTCTTATTTTTTAATACATAAAAATTGTATGCATTTTTAGAGTACAATGAGTTGTTTTCATTCATGAATACATTGTGTAATGATTAAATCAAGGCAATTAGCATACCCATCACCTTAGGCATTTATCATTTCTTTCTTTTTGTTTTCTTTCAAGAGAGAGAGACAATAAGAGAGAGAGAGAAACAATTTTTATTTAGTTTTTCATGGCTTCCATTGCTCCAACACGTCACTGTGCACATGGTGCTGGGGTTCCAACTGGAGGACTAACACATGCCGGGCAAGCACTGTAACTGCCAAGCCACAGCTCCAGCTCTCCCATTTATCATTTCTTTACATAGAAAATATTCAAAATCTTCTCTTCTATTTGGATGTATATAATATATTACTGTTAATTATATTCACCCTCCTGTGCATTAGTGCATCAGAGATTACTCCTCCTGTTTAACCACAAGATAGTACTTGTTGAACAACCTCTTCCCATCCTCCCTGCTCATCCCCTACTGCCCAGGATTTGGGAGCCGCTATTCTATGCTCAACTACTGTTAAAGTTATCACATATGAGTGAAATCTGGCAGTATTAGCTTTTCTGTGTCTGACTTATTTCATTCAACATAATGTCCTCCAAATGTACTTATGATTTCACAAATGACAAGATTTCATCCCTTTTTCTGGGTGAATAGTATTTCATTTTTGTTATAAGGTTTCAATGTGATGTGTTCCCCACAAGCTCAAGCATGACAATTCAGGAAGGCTAAAGTGAAATGTTCGGGTTATTAGAGCCTTAACCCAATCAGGTAATTGATCCCCTGACAGGGATTAACTGGTAAATACATGCTGGCAAGGTGTGACTAGAGGAGGTGGGTTGTTAGAGGTGTGCCTCTGGGGGTTGTGCCTTTGAAGTATATATATTTATATCTGGCATGGAGTTTCCTTCTCTGCTCCCTGAAGACCATGCCTTCTGCCATGATTTTCTACCTCCTCTCAAGCCCTGAGCAATGGAGCTGGCCTTCTACAGACTGAGAACTCTGAAACCATGAGCCCCCCAAATAAACTTTCCTTCTAAAATAGTTCTTGTTGGGTCCTTTAGTCATAGCAATGAAAAATCTGACTAAAACAATTATATATGTGTGTGTGTATATGCATATATATGTATATAAACATAATATATACATGTTATATATACATTATACATATACATCTCACATATATAATATGTATTATTTGTATATCATATTTTCTTATCCATTCATCTGTCTATGCCCATTTAACTTAATTCAATATCTTGACTACTGTGAATAGTGTTCCAGTAATATGAGAATACATCTTCTAAATATTGATTTAGTTTTCTTTACTGGGAACAAAAAAAAAAATCACCGCCTTGTTAGGTCATTGTAAAGATGCCACTTAACAGAACACCTTTATTAATTTATGTTAGTACATACCTGTCTGAATGTAATCCCCATAAATCTTACACTCCTATCTATCATTTTCAGAATGTGGTAGGTTTAAGAGTGAACACATTGACTGCTAAGTGGGAGCCATTTACCCACGTATGAGCACAATGTGGTAAAGAAACAGATGTTAGCTGTCAGGAGTTGGAAGGGCTTCTTACAAAATTAAAACACAATCCTTTCTCAAAACTTTCACCTAACTGGCATGATTTCTGCCAGTTAGGAACTTTATCCAAAAAAAAAAAAAATACTGAACATTAGATTATTCTATATTTTAGTGCAAATATTGCTATGAACCTGAATAAGCTAGAACACTAATTCTTTCACTTAGCAGAATACTATTACTATCCAGATATTTCAGTTGGTGGGTATATATATAAATAATCCTTTACATTTTGAGCCCATTATCTGCAAGAGAGTTCCAATGTGCTAACGTTCAATTTCTTTAAATAGGTGCTTGTGTTTTCTGTTTGTTTAGAATACAAATAGGTTATGAAACAGAGTTGGCACATGGTATTGTCTGATGTAAAATCTTGGGTGAGATAGCACACAGTCACCTCTAGTCCTTAAGCTGACTTTATGCTGTTTGATTAAAAAAAAAATGGCTCGCTGCTTCCTTACGAGTACTTATCTCTGACATAATATGGAAATAATACACTGATTTGGTAGAAAAATAGACATCTACTTGCTGACAGTGTAAATTATTTTCTTAATATCAAATCCCTGATGTTGGTAATGTGATGGTACCCCTAGTATGTTACTGTTTCGCAATATATAACTTGCCCAAGGTCATGCAGTGGCCCTGGAACTTGGTGTGTGGTTGTGGAATGCTAATGAGGTGACCTTGCTATTTCTACTTCTTCAGATGCTGCTTCTGTGAGTGGGATGGTGCTGAATATTTGAGGTCGTACAGGTTGTACTCAAATGTTTGTTCCAGGAAGTGATGGTTTTGGAATAGACACATACACACACATACATATGTGTGCATAGAACATATATGTGCATATATATTCACATATGTACATGTTTATATACATTATTTCAGGCTATACCAGCTATCGTTTTATAACAGATGCAATATTAATGAGTTAGATTAATCTTTGAGGATTAAAGATTAACAAAAGAAAGAATTTAGGTTAAAAAAATATAATGGATTAACTTAATTTCTTGATGACAATTGGGTAAACTGCGATTTTGAGATGCTACTAGCAAAACAATTTCAGTCAAGCTCCTTCATGAATGGATGTGGCTGACCTCCCTGCTTGAAGGCAAAGTCTACATGCTGGTGTGTGCTGTAACCAGGATCCCCGTTGACACCACAGGGAGAATCCCAGGGCTGAAAGCAATGCTGTTGTCACCAGGGCTATTTAGAGTTGTTCCTTTTCTTCTTCTGGGCGTATGTAAGACTGCACTAAAAGTGAAGTATGGCTTATTACTTTTTATTATTACCCCATAGAATCTGAGTGAAATGGCATGTGCATATGTATGTATGTGCATGCGTGTGTGTGTACAGAGGAGGTTCTGCATCTTGGACCTCTCGCTGAGGCTGACTTGGAGCAGAACTCCCAGCTAACATTCGCATACTATGAGAGAGAAATAGGCCTTTCAAGATACTGAAATTTGAGTAACTTTTTGAATGTCAGAGTTTGCATAGCATTTTAAATGCATTACTGGTGCAAAGACCAGAGATTCTGATATAGTAGGTTGGGGTAGGAGTTGAGAAATTGAATCTAGTGATCTTTCAGTTGTTAACACTCATACTCTGAGTGCAATAGCCCTAGGCTACCTTGGGTGTGTGTGTGTGAGTGAGAGAGAGCGAAAGAGAGCTCTTGCACTTAATAGTGAATATTGGTCAATATTAAATGGCAGGCATTGTGATTCTTCACAAAAAACCACAAAAATTTTTTGTGCTAATATCCTTCATTTTGTAGATGAAAAACGTGAGATTTAAAGAGTTGTAAACTATTTCCCAAGGTGTTTCAAGAAGTAATCAGTGCAGCTGAGCCTACGTTGCAAGCCACCTGGTATTGTAGTCTATGCTTTTATAACTATCTTTTTCTCCTATGCAAACTATTTAGGTGATGTTTGACCTAACAATGCTAGCTAAAAGTACTGTGTTCTGGAAACACCCTCATTTAATAAGTTCTCATTGAATTACTTCTATGTCAGGCTCATCAAGGCATGGTGGAAGTCATAAAACAGAATAAAGCACAAAAGTTTTCATAGATCTACATTCTGTTAGAATGAGCACCTCCAAAGTAAAGCAGATTATAAATGGCATAACAAAGGGCAATTAGAGCTTACAGAAGGGAGGCATCCCTCCAGAAGAGTGGAATAGAATTTGTGAAATGGGCTATAAAAAATGAGGAAGCTTTAGAGTAAGTGAGAAGGAGAGAGTACAATGAGAATATTGGGCTACAAGCCACCACTAAGAAGATTGGTTTGCTCCATAATTTTTAATTGAAAAATATCCTCGAAGCATTTTAATCCTTCTAAAGGTTAATTAATGGATTCATTGAATGTTACCATAAGAATTAATTGAGGTGATGCTGGAGGGATGATTTGGAATTAAAAATATTATGTAAATTTCCTGCTAGGTCATTTTCCTAGGAGATAGCTAAATTTGATGGTAGTGACAGTACCACATTCCTGATGACATATCAGTAAATTGTTTAAACCCTTACTCTGGTTATTCTTTAATCTGCAGATATAATATCTAATATCCCCAGAGAATACACACAGATGGAAATGGGCCCTCTACTTTATGATTTAAAATGTGTATTGACCTTGGGTTGGGTTTAGAGAAGGAGCTTAGGTACCCAACACAGGAAAGGAATTAAATTTTTTTCTGAAGATAGATCTTCCAGCAATTTGTGTCTTCCAGAAAATAACTGGCACTTGGTAAAAAGCCAACACTTGCCAGGAATAAATATAAGGGAGCTATTTTCCTGATGCTTTCTTCACACAAACATGTCACAGTGAAGTGAATGTGTGAGTTTCCTCATAAATTTGATAGGACTTTGAATCTCACTTCAGAGAATCACTTGCTTGGGGCATGTCCAAAACATTGGTTTGGAACTGCCAATAAAGCTGCTAGTTGGCCATCTGTGGAGATGTTACTGCAAGGTACTCAGATCACTTTTTCCCCTTCAAATCTTCTGTACAAGATTTCTCTCTGCACCTCAATGAAATTGCAAAGATTCGAGGCCAAAAGTGAAAGGCTTGTGAAAGGAGGTAGATTTCACTTCCCACAGTCTGATCAACTCCAGGGAGCTCTCTGCAAACCATAGAAGTCATTCATTAAGGGTGTAGAGCCTGCACTCTGACTAACTGGTTTTAGGTTTTACCACTCTGCCACCTACTATGGGCAAGTCAGAACACTCTTCTGTTTGAAAAAGTTAGGGCCATGGTTAGACTTTGTAATCAGACAGATAGACCTTTATTCAGATCTGAGACCTCGTACGTAGTTGCTGATCATCCCTGGATAAACCTGTAAACGTCTCTGAGGCAAGCACAGGAAGAGCCAGGGAGATCTTGTAGAGAAATTACCAAGTAAATACTGATATTGCAAGCCTCCGTTTGATAAAGTAAGATTGGAAGAATCAGATTGAAGTGAATGTTTCTGTGCTATAGAATTGGTAAAAAGATTGCCTCCATCTCAAAAAAAAAAAAAAAAAAAGAAGAAAGAAAGGAATGTTGGCTGTTGCCAGATGAGAGTTACATTAAATTCCCTGCAAGAGTTTGTCCTCAGATGTGCATGTGTTCGTTAGACTTCCCTGAATTCTCTGAACCTTGAAGATTTCTATCCCTGTATGTGCTCACCACTTAGCCTGAGGATGAGACCCATTGGAGAGGATGGAAGGTGAGGAGGTGTGTGTGAGTGTGTGTGTGTGTGTGTTTGTATGCCCGTGTGCACATTTATAAAAATTTGAACTCTAAAACACAGGTGTGCCTTCGACTTTTACATTCAGAACACATAGTGAAATACTAGAATTATTTCACTTCTAGGTCCTATGACCAACTTTCTTGAGTGGTTTGAGGTTACTGTTTGTGGGGAGAAGGTTACCAGAAACAGGAAAGCATGGTGGCAATAATGCAAACCCATCTCTACTAGATAACTCCTCAGCTACCATAACTGGGTCTTCTACAGACTTTGTAATGGGAGAGTATTTTGAGATGATTGTACTAGATTCACAGCCTTTTCATGACTTTTTCTCATTTTCATGACTGTACTAAGCAAAGGTCTAACTGCCTGGTTTGATTATGATTTTCCTTCATATGTGCCACTTCATGATTATGTTGCCCCCTACCTCATCCATTGAGTGTGGAGTTGCAGTGTTCAGAAGAGAACATTTGATGTCCACTAGCCTGTGCTGTCATGAACTTTGGCATAAACAACACTGAATTCCAAGTCTTCGCCTATCTGTAGTTTGTGGACTCTTTACAGGGGTTTGGTTGTTCTAGGCCACTGGATGGTAAGAGTGGAAGAGGAAGAAATGTGTGCCAACAGCATGAAATTCCATCACAGGCTCTCCAAGTTCATGGCTTCGCTCTTTTCTTAATATAGAGGATTTAAAAAAGAAAAAGTTGATATTTAAAATGAATTAAATGGGGGCTGGATTGGTGGCTCAACAGTGCACTTGCCTGATATGCATGACCCACGTTCAAACTCCAACATCACATACACAACGAAGACCAGAAGAAAAAATAAAGTTATCTCTTTCTCTCTTAAGATTTCATTTAATTCACTTTATTTTTTTATCTGAATGATTACAGTACAAATTGTCTGAATCATCATGATGTATCAAAATTTCCTCTCATAGTATTTGTTTTTCCCTACATCACAATTCAAGATGTCATATTTTAATTTGTTTGTTCACTAAAATCTATCAGTGTCTATCAAAGACACTGATAAGTGGAAGGGAGTGATTTTGCTTACTAACTCCAATCTGATCCAATTGTTTGTACTGAAAAAATAATGAAAAATAAAACAATTCAGAAGAGTGGCCCTGTTAGCAATGAGCTAAAATACCCGTGGATTTATTACAAAATCTCTATACAAAATAAACTAATCTTTCAAGCGTATTAGAAAATAGGAGGAGTTTGTTAATATTGCCCCAAATAATTCCAGGAAAAAAATACCACAAAATGTGGTACTTCAGGAAACATTATCTTACACATGTTTGACAACAGGGCTTCACAGAGGATTTAACATTCTACTATGCATCAGAAAATCTCCCATGTGTTTGACAAGAACTTTTTTCCTCTTGAGCCTTATTTTAGGACTAAATTTAGTGGAATGCATTTGGGAAAGCTACCTCAATAGTTTATGTTAATTGTTTTAATTTTATAAAAAGGATAGACATATGCCTAATCTGGAAGGGTGATCTTATGCAGTTTTCCCCATAACTTTACAAAAATTCACATCTTGTTGTCTCTGTCAGAGACAGTACTAGATGGATTAAGTACTGCTGAGCTTTTTAAGATACTCTTAGTTGTTGCCTACCAAGTAATTCTATATTTATTGGTTCTTTACCATGATAGTAATGTTTGTTCTTTTCTGGAGAATAAGGTGGATGGAGGGCACTGTTAATGTAATGATTCTGTTGCTCTTTTTACACTTTTCCCTGTGCCTAGTGGTGACTAGGTGACTCAGTTTTATTCAAGGATGCAAGAGGGAAACTTGCAAAAATTGTGTGTCCTGATAGGAAACAAGGTTCTCTTGCACCAGCCCTTTCCTTTTCTGCTTGCTCTGAATGTGTTGAGATTTCCTGTGCTGTGCTGTCCTGTGGCGGTGAGGTGGGTGGCATAGGGATGACCACAGTAGAGCATGGGGATGATTCTTAAATGGCATTACTGAGCAACTCACAGAAGCACTCACTGTTTATAGGCAGCATGACACCACATATGTGTGTTTGTGGGTGTATGTATATATATATATATTTTTGTTGTTGTCGTTTTTCTTTATCAAACTTTTTGTCTTCATTATTTAAATGTTCAAAGAAAGCAAGAATCTTTCTTAAACAGTTTTGAACAATGATCAAGAACATTGATAATTTTTATATGTACTTATTGCAACATCCAAACAGATTGTTTTGATTTTGCTATATTTTTATTAGAGCATTATAATTATATATAATGTTTGGGTTCATTTTGAGAAAATCATACATGCAAGAAATTTCATTTCAATCCCCATTCCTCTCTCTTTTCCTTCCCTCCTTTCTCCCCCTATTCCACCTCCTCTACTCTACTAAGCTTTCCTTCACTCCATTTTTAAAAAAAATTTGATTGGTATATTCTACATATGCGTAAAAGTGAAATTCCCTTTAGTACTTTTATATATGCGTATAACATGATTTGGTCAAAATTCAATCTATATTCTTTCCCTTTCCCTTCCTTCCTGACTCCCTGTCATTCTCCTATTCCCCTGATCTTTCCTATACTTCTATAATGTCCCTTCCCTGTCCCAATTGCCTTCTTTCTCCGATTTTGCTCTAGCTTCTCAGTATGGAGAAGCTAGAGTTTCTGAGTCTGACTTATTTCACTTGGTGCGGTTTTTCTCCATTTCCATTCATTTACTGGTAAGTGCCATTATTTTATTCTTTTTTAATGGCTGAGTAAAACTACAGTGTGTGTGTGTGTGTGTGTGTGTGTGTGTGTGTGTGTGTGTGTTTTCTTGATCCATTCATCTATTGGTGAGCATCTGGTTCAGTTCCATAATTTGATTATTGGGGATTGTGCTGCTATAAATATTGAAGTAGCTGTAGTACTATATTATTTCTTGTAGTATGATTGTTTTAGTCAGCTTCTTTTCACTGCCATAACCAAAAAACCTGAGAAGAGCAATTTAATTAGGAAAAGTTTATTTTGGAGCTCATGGTTATAGAGGCTTTAGTCCATACTGACTGCATTTGGGGGGACCCAAAGTGAGGTGGAATGTCATGGCAGAAGAATGTGGTGGAGGAAAGCAGGTCAGGACATGGACACCATGATGCAGAGAGAGAGAGACAGACACACAGACTCGGCTTAGCTCAAAAAAATGTATACCCAAAGGCACACTCCCAATAACCCACCTCCTTCATCGAAACCCTCTTGCCTATAGTTATCATCAAGGTAGCCCTTACCAGAGGATTAACACACTGATTGGCTTGACTCTTTTAATTCAACCACTTTATTTCTAAACTTTCTTGAATTGTCTCACACATGACCTTTTGAGGGACACCTGATATCTAAACCATAGCAATGATCAAACAGATCAAAGACTTCTAAGTAGCATGTCTTCCTCAAAGGAATTGTGGTAGCACCTGTATTCAGATGCATGCTTTCTAAACTTCATTGACTGAGAGTTTTTAATCATAAAATGATATTGAGTTATATCATCTGGTTTATCTGCATCTGTTGAGGTGATCAAATGATTTTATCTGTTCTGTTAACGTGGTATATCAAATACATTATTTATATTGAACCTTCTTTGAATTTCAAGGAAAAATCCCACTTGATCATAGTTTATGATCCTTTTAGTGTGCTATTAATTCAGTTTGAGAATATTTTGTTAAGGACTTTTATTTCTGTTTTTGTGAGGGATATTGACCTATAATTGCCTTTTTTTGTAGTATACTTTTCAGACTTTGTGGCAGCAAGGATGGCTTTGTAAAATTAGTTTGGAAGTGTATGACTCTTTTTAATTCTTTCGAAAGAGTTTAAAAGTTGGCTTGAATTCTTCCTTTAGTGTTTGATAGATTTACCAGCGAAGCCATATGGTCCTAAACTTTTCTTTGTTAGATTTTTTATTACTGATTAAATCTACTCATTACTGATCTGTTCAGTATTCTGTTTCTTTCTGGTTCAGTCTTGTTAAGTTTGCATGTAACTAAGAATTATCGACTCATTTGTGTAAATTGTTCAACATGGATAGTTTCATGATTTTTTTGTACTTTGGTGATACCAATTGTAATGTCTCCACTTATATCTCTTATTTTACTTCTCTTTTGCTTAATCTAACTAAAGCCTTAAAACAAAATGCAGAGGTGCTGAATCATGTTGGCATAGCCCACCATAGTGCCAGCAACTCAGGAG
Organism: Aplodontia rufa; assembly: GCA_004027875.1. NCBI lineage: Eukaryota > Metazoa > Chordata > Mammalia > Rodentia > Aplodontiidae > Aplodontia > Aplodontia rufa. Next base: position 1,777 of record PVKS010031416.1, on the reverse strand, counting down.
GGTGAGGCAGGAGAACTCAAGTTAAGCCCAGTCTGAGAAGCATAGGAAACAGTGAGACCCTATCTCAAAAAAAAAAAATGCAGAAGCAACCTATGGAATGGTATAAAACATATGCAAATCATGTGTTTTAGTCAGCTTCTTTGCTGCCATGACTGAAAGAGCTGACAAGAACAATTAGATGAGGAGCATTTATTTTGTGGCTCCTGGTTTCAACAGTCTCGGTCAATAGATAGCCAGCTCTATTCATTATGGGTGGAGATGAGGCAGAGCATCATGGTGGAGGAGTGGCTGAGGAAAGCCACTCACAACATAATCAGGAAGTAGAGAGACACTCCACTTGCCAGATATGAAATATATACACCAAAGGAGTACCCCCAATAACCCATTTCTCCCATTACCACTCAGTAAATCCCTACCAGGGGCTTAATTCACTGATTGGGGTAAGGCTTTCACAACACAATCATTTCACCTCTAATCCTTCATGCATTGTCTCACACATGAGCCTTTGGGGGACACCTAATATCTAAACTGTAATATCACATATTCAATAAGGTATTAATATTCTAAATAAATAAGGAACTCACACAAGTCAATAACAAAGCAAATAGCCAGAGTAAAAAATAGAGGGCCTGAGTAGACATTGTACACCCCCCCAACAGATGACAAAAATGAAAAGTTGTTCAATATCATTAATTATCAGGAAATTGGAAATCAAAGTCATAATGAGGCACCAATAAAAATGGTGGAAAAACATGAGTACTTCATACTATCTCAATATGTTAAAATGGCTATTATCAAATAGTCAAAAGTTCAAATATTGGTTAGAATGCAGAGGTAATTGTATCCTTGTATAATGTTGGCAGGAATATAAATTGATATAGTCATTATGGGAAATATAGTATGGACATTTAACAAAGTTAAAAATAAAAGTAGAGTTTGATCCAGCAGTCCCCCTCCTCAGCATCATGTAATCAATGGAAATTCTATCTGCATGTTGGAGAGGCATCTGCACTCCTGCGTTCATTCCAGCATTATCCACAGAGATCAAGATATGGAAACAACTTAAATGCTTATTGATTGGCGAGTGGATGAATATAAGATGGTATAAATATACAACTGAATGCTATTATTATTCAGCCTTAAAATAAAAAAAATCAAAAGTAATCCTGCCATTTTCGACAACGTGGGTGAAACTAGAGGACATTGTGCTACGTGTACTTAGCCAAAAACAGACAGTCAGTACCTGATACCACTAATACGTGAAACCCAAAAAAAGTCAGACTCAAAACAGAGTGGAATGATGTTTCCCAGGGCTAGTAGCTGGAGAAATGAGGAGATATTGTTCAAAGGGTACAAACTGTCAGTTGTGAGTGATTTCTGAAGATTGCAATGCTTACCTTTAAGGATGATGTATTATGTACCTGAAATTTGCTACCAGAAATATTAAATTTTATCACCAAAGGAAAAATAAAGGGGGAAAAAGGTTAATTATGTGAGAGGAAGTTAAATAGCTTGATTATAGATAAGTATTTCATAATATTTATGTATACCAAATTACCATCACATTGTATATCTTAAATAGATACAGGTTTTGTCAGTCATACATCAATCACACTGGAAAAATAAAAAAAGAAAAATGAACTGCATGTACAATACAAATGCAGCTGAAAAAATATAGATATCATTCACTTTTTTTAAAAAAGGGAACAGAGAGAAAGAGAAGTAATTTTTTTTAGGTTTTTTTTTTTTTTTTTTTTTTTTTTTTTTTTTTTTTTTT
>PVKS010031415.1:0-23450 GCA_004027875.1 Aplodontia rufa | reverse complement strand
CAGTTATTGTACAATTATAAATGCATATAAAGTAACAATATGATATGCATTTGTTCAAATCAGAGTCACCCCCACATCGCCCATACCCTTGATTCTTCTCTATTTCACCCCTAAAATCGATATAAATGTTTAGGTTGTGAATTTTCCAGAATTAAATGAGTGCATAAGTGTTATTTGGATTCTTGGGGCGGTAAAGAGTATGCTACATTGTTGATTGTCCCCCTAGATTCCCCCCATCTAAGTTGCTTTTTTGTTGTTGTTGTTTAAGAGAGGAACAGTGAGTGAGAGAGAGAATCAATTTTATTTAGTGTTTCATTTGGCCTTTGTTGCTTTGACACTTTGTTGCGTACGTGGTGCTGGGGTTTGAACCCATGTCCTTGCACATGCCAGGAAAGTGCTGTAACCACTGAGCCATCACTCCAGCCCCCCAAGTTGCTTTTTAATACTATTCTATAAAAAAATAAAGCGAACATTGAAATCATGAGCATTACTCATGTGATGGCAATTTCAATGCAAACGTAGGTGCATGTAAGGCATGCACGGAATCACCAAGGCTGCTCAGCTCGTAGGTCGCGACCGGTGCCTGCGTGCATGTCTTGTCAGACATCAGAAGAGCAGGGAGGCGGGCAGAACTGACTCATCTGCGTCTCTTCTCTCTCTTCTCTCTCGTTAGATGCACATTCCACTGACCCTCTGTCCTTCAGTTTACAGGCAAGGAAGGACGGATGGAAAGGAAAAGAAACTGTGGGTGGCCGCCTTTCCCTTTCCTTCCGGGTCACCGTTTGCAGCAGGGGTGCTGGGCTAAGGCAGGGAAGTAATGTGAACGGCGAAGGCCGTGATGGGTCCTTGTCTTGGTTCTCAGCACACTGTGCCTTCGATGCAACTTGTGATTTCAAGGGCAGCATGGCTTTTCGTAGCTGCTGGTGCGTCCCTTTGCCTGATTGTGGACACAATGCACTTGCCCTTGGTGTTTTGAGTCCTAACCTTCCCCACATCGTGGGCCCGCCAGGATTCCGGGGCATCGATAGCACCATATGCAAAGGTGCGTCAAGACCTGGAGGGCACGCGTATCACACGTGTCTCCTCCGCACATGCACACCTGGCCCTTGTCCCATTGGACTTCACTCTGAAAACACAGGTCCAAGGTAAGTGTACCCAGGAAAACCAAGAGGGGGACAGCAGAGCAAGGGGGCATGCTCAGGAAGCCAGCCCTTGCCAGGTGTCAGAAATGGAGACAGAGCTCAGAGCCAGGCAGGAGTCATAGGAGCTGAAGCCGCAGGAGCCCGAGGGAGATGCTGGACTTGAACAGGTCAGAATGACCCAGATCTACTGCTTTAATATCCACAAGTGGACAAAGATGTAGGCTTGTAGGGTCAGAGATGACACAGAGCTAGGAGTGAGAGGACTTGCTAGAAGCTGCGGCCTTAAAGGGAGATGTCTTCTCCATGAGTATTAAGTCCACCATGGGAGCAGCAGGAGGGCTGATCTGCCTGGGACCCTGTGTAATACATACATGAAATTCAGCAAAAAATCAGATCCTTTGTATGCAGGGATGGAGTCCAAATTCACAACGTCTGTGGTGCAGACTTTTGGGGCACTATGTAAAAAAACAAACAAAAAACCCCAAACAAAAAAACAAAAAACAAAAACCAAATCCAATCTGTAGGGACGTATCCATTCACCTAACAGGCACACGAATAAAACTTTCCATTGAAGTTGAGTTGGTACACATATATGCGTGCACACACACACACACACACACACACACCTTCCATCCACATAAGAACTAAACCACTGTGAAAGAGACCATCATAGGACAACTTGAAGTCATAAAACAACACCACGAAGAACAACTCGTCTAAAGAATAACGTGCGACTGAGGTCTTCAAATTATGCTAAAAACAATTCAATGGATGGGAACTGAAATCTTAGACACAGCTAAAGAGCCACTTAGTAAACTGGAAAATAAAACTGAAGGTTTAACTCCAGACCCGTGGAAAACATCACCGACACATTAATAGTTATAAAAGAATGGGAAGAATTTCCAGAAAGTCAAATTAGAGAGACTTTAAAAAGAGAAAATAATCCAATATGTAAGTGTTAAAATTTTTCAGAACTGAGGGACGATATGAATCTTCATGAACTTACTGTTATAATAAGAATCATGCCCTTAAGCCCACACAAAATCTTCACAAAGAGAATCTCTAAAAGATTATCCACCACGTATCCCCTCCCTTTCTGCCAAGCCTTGAGGTATTAGTACAGATTGAATTGCTAATGAAAGCCTAAAAATTATGCTGGCAGCAGACTATTAGACAGCAACGAGAAACCCCAGGAGATAACAGTACAATTTCTTCAACGTTTTGGGGAAAGATAATCACCATCTTAAAGTCGTAAATCCAGTTGATTAGTTGTGAAGGTAAGAAATTTTCAATCAAAAACTGATTAACAAATACCCCCTCTAGCATTCTTGAAGATGTGCTTCAAAGAAAAGGTAGTCATGTGCAAGATTTTGATAAATATATCAGCAAATCAAAATGATTATAGGCTATAAAACAATTAATCTGAATGAGAGTTAAGATACACACGACTAAAATACTGGGAAAAAATAGCTTCAAGAATTGGGGTGGGCAAAACCAGGAGGGGCGTGTCTTTACGTTCTGACATAGTTTGTGGGGAAGGAGACCCATTGATGCCTTTGGACTTTCAAATGACTGAGTTAAAAATTTAAGGGTTCAGTCTGCGGCTGTAAACCCTGCAGCTTGGGAGGCTGAGGCAGGAGGATCGCCAAGTTCAAAGCCAGCCTCAGCAACTTAGCCAAACCCTGTCTCAAAATTTAAAAAAATAAAAATAAAAGGACTGGAGATGTGGCTCAGTGGTTAAGCCCTCCCCCACCCACTGCTGGGTTCAATCCCAAGTACAAAAAAAATTAAGGGTTTAAGTACTTAGAGTAAAATTACATACAACTTCCAAACAGTATCAGAGTTGCAGGAGGAATAAATAAAATATAATTGAGGGGCTGGCGCGGTGGCTCAGTGGTTACAGCGCTTGCCTGGCATGCACAGGTACATGAGTTCAAATCCCAGCACCACATGTAAAGCAAAGTGTCCAAGCAATGAAAGCCACGTGAAAAAGTAAATAAAATTGATTCTCTCTCTCTCTCTCTCTCTCACTGTTCCTCTTTAAAAAAAAAACTTTTTTAAAAAATATATAATTGAAAGACTGGAAGAAAGAAAAATAAAGAAATGAAAAACTTCCCTATAAAGAAGGAGCTCAAAACAGAATTGGTGGAAGGAAAGAGAAACCGCTCTCGTGTCACAGGTAAACGCTGACGCACCGTGATGCTCGCTGTGTGTGGTGAAACTCCAGTTAAAAGACCGCGGTGGCCAGCGGGACCGCAGCAGCGCCACTCCCAGCTAGCGGCCACTCCGCGAGCTCCTGCCCACGCGACTTGACGGTTCTTCCTAGCAGGAGTGGGGTGGGTACCGGAGCGGTGGCTCAGCAGTTAGGGCACTGGCCTGGAGTGCACAAGGATGCGGGTTCGAAACCCAGCACCACGTACACGACGAAGTCTCGGAGCAGAGAAAGTCATGTGAAAAACTAAATAAAATTGATCCTCTCTCTCTCACTGTCCCTCTCTCTTTATTAAAAAATAACAACAAAAAAGAGTGGGGTGGGGTCCCCCCAGAGTCTGGGTGGGCTTGTGACAACTGTCTAACAGCCCGTGGGACTCAAGGCTTACCTGAAACATGCACATGGCCCCCGAGGGTAATGGGCTCAGTGAGGTGTGGCGCAGGGGACTTGTCCAGTGCGGAACCTGCCCATCTCACAGCAGCTAACAGACATTGCCCCTGGCAGCTATGCACCCCACCCTGGGGCAGCTGCTCCCCATGAGCAACTGCCCCAGGGTACCAAAGGCCATGTCCCTGCTCAGGGCTGCAATGCCATCCCTGTTCCTGAGCGTTCTGCAGGGTCTGGCTGAGACCACGGGTCAGCTGAACCACAGGTCCTGGGCCTCAATCACATGTTCTCTAAAGAGCTCTCCCTCAATGACTCCCTTGAAGTCTCCATCTTGGCCTTCACCTCTAAGGAACCCAACCAAAGACACCGTGCATGGGTAACTCTGCAACTGTTAGTGTGGGTGTAGGGATTCTTCATTTAATCAGGCTTAAGCTGAATGAGTGATCAGGTGTCGCTGAGTGAGAATGCATCCTTGGTTGAAAACCTCAGTGTATTCACCCAGACTCAGGTCGTGGACGCAGGCCCCTGTGGGCTGTGTGGGGAGGTACAGGCTGCATTCCACCTCCAGAGTCAGGATGGGAGGCTCCCTGGCTCCAAGTGCACCCCAGGACAGTCCATAACGTCCAGAAGCTCACTAATGGCTGGACAGAGAGAGCTCACTGGACAACTGAATTTCAAGTCACAGGGAAGGGGGCAAACTTGTTTTGACACTCCCTGTGGCAGATCAAAAGGGTTATTAGCGACCATCAATGAGCTTCTGCTCCTGGCCAAATCCTTTCCAATTAGAGAAAATGAAATCTCTGCTCAGGGGTGAACCCAAACTGAACCAGGGTCCCTAATGAGTCCCTAGAAAATGGCTGTCGTGAATCAATTCCACTGGTCTAACCATTCCGGAAGTTGTGGTGGACCCTGCGGCAGCAAGAGCTATAAAATTGTCATACGTTTGGTCGAGAAATTTGCATGGTTCGCGTGGGAAGGATGTCTGGGACAGCCTCATGTACAACAGAGCCAAGGGGAAACAGGAACGTGGGATGCAAGGGGTTGGCTAAGAGGCCGAGGAGACGTCACAGGACGAGGAGAAACCAGACATTTAAAAATGTTGCAGAACGCTAATTGATAACCCACACAGTTTAAGGGCCAATTACTCAGTTACAAAGGCAAGTTTTAAAATGGAGTTGGATTACAATTATTTTTTAAAAGTTTAATCACATAGGAAGATCGTGGAATCCTACACACCATGAATATTAAGTTGTCCACATTAAAGACTCGATTGTGATCTGATTTGGGCTTTACGCCTCTGTGCTTTTCTGTGCTTTGAAAAAGCCTACTATGGGTCAAAGGAATAAACCACCAGAATGCTATGATGCAGGGTGAAAGGGCTCACATTATCAGAGCACTGCAAAAATCCTTGCCAGAAATAAAAGTTTTGGGAAGTTTTTCTTCCCATCTCATGGACTGGGTAGGGGGAGTGAATTTTGCGAGTAGCGGGTATAAAGTATCTTCTCCAAATCACAGCAAGCCCATCAAAAGAGGCTGAACCAGAAAGCCTGGTCCACGCCTTCAGAACAGCGACACTGCTCAGATTTGATATGTCACCCCGAATCCTTCAACTAAAAAGAGGATCAGCTTCAGATTTCTGTGGCCCTGTGATTCTAAATTCGTTCAAAGCCGTGTGGAAGACTCTCCCATCTCTCTCTCTCCCCCTCTCTCCTTTTCTCCCCTCCATCCTCATTCTGTTCCAAAAATATTTTAGGAGACTTACTATTTTTTTGCAATTCTATTTTCTTATAATCCTTGCAAAAAAAATAAGAAATTTACCCAAGATCACTGGGTTAGGAAGGGTTAAGCCTCATGCTCTCCTTCTCCCTCCTTCCGTTCTTTACTTCCTTTTCTCTCTTTTCATTTCCTTTCTCTCTTTCATTTCTATTTGTTTTTGAAAATACAATGATGTAAGTTCCCTCCTGTTCTTCTCTCTCATTTTCCCAATTTACACCTCCATCCTCCATAATTCACCTTCCTTAGTTTCTTATTATTCCAAAGTTTCTTTATGCATGTATAAATAATATGCATATAAATTCTCTTAATCTCCCCTTTTACACAAAAGTAAATGTTACACACTCCTCTGCGTGTTACTTTTTTCACTTAAATTATCTTAGCAATCTTCCCATGCATAAAGGATCTCCTAGTTCCTTTTATTAGCAGCATAATATTCCATTTATGATTGTACCCCCTCACCCACTGATGGGTATTGGGGTTATTTCTTTTTTCTTTTCTTTTTTTTTTAAGAGAGAGGAACAGTGAGCAAGAGAGAGAATCAAGTTTACTTACCTTTTTTTTATGTGGCTTTCGTTGCTCTGATACTATGTTGGGTACGTGGTGCTGGGGTTTGAACTCACATACTCGCGCATGCCAGGCAAGTGCCATAACCGCTGAGCCATGGTTCCAGCCCCTATTGGGGTTATTTCTAATCTCCAGTCATATCCCGTCATGTGTGTGCAAGTGAATCTACAGAGTAATCTTCTGCTCATGTAATCACTGTGTCCAAGGGTGTATGCATTTGTTATTTTAAGGATTATTTCCAAGTGGCCCGAGGGGTGTCAATTGGTTGAAGCACTATGAGCCTTGGATTCTAGGGTTCCACGTGCAATAGTACAAAATGATAAACGAAGAGAGGGCGAGGAGTTGGAAATGTGGGCAGAAAAGAGGCAGGAGAGTGGCCGGTCTCAATGACAGCTCTTGGGACCCACACGCTGGCTCTGAGCATCTGTTCTGCAGCCCACAGTGAAGACCCAATAGGAGTCACAGCACGATAAATGCGACAAAGAGAGGCGCAGTTCTCACAGCTGAGCCCGCAGGAAGGGTGGCCTCTCGCTGCTCCGCGTCTCAGCAGCAACGAAGAGGACCTGGCAACGCCTTTCCTTCTATCCCGAGTCTCAAGGACACGGGACCCTGGGCCTCAGTTCCGTGCATCCTCCACCATACAGGGCAGAGGCCCCCAAACAGGTGACAGCGGCGCTCAGCCTGGGCGGACCTGGGTCTGCTCCCTGGAGTGCGGGAAAGTGCGGGGATCTGTCTGTCTGCAGAGACGTCGGATGCTCTCCGTGGTCGACGCGTTATAGTTCTCCTGTTCATGAGGGCTGTGCCCTGCTCCAGGGTCACAGGGGCAAGGGTGTGTGTGCTCTTGGCAAGGAGATGCCAGCGGGCAGTTTGCTGAGTAGAGTTTCACCCACACTCATAATCCTGGGCACCCCGGCAACACAGGCAAAATCGCTAAAGACCTCGCTGCTGCACCAAGGCTCAGGAGCCTCTCCAGGCTGCCCGCGATAGACAGCGGTGGACTTGGATGGTGGATGCAGGATCTGAGAGGGAGCCCGGGGCAGGGAGCCAGCAGCCTACAGGGGTGTGGCACACAGATCCCCTGAGAATTGGGGCAGAGAGATTTGGTCACAGAGGGGATGGAAGAGCTGAGCCTCCAAGGGCTGCTGCAGAGCAGGAGGGGAGGACAGGCCACCCAGGAATCAGAAACAGCAGACAACACTGCGTTCCAGAGCTGGAGAGCTACGCGGGGAGCTGGACCCCCAGGAAACCAGAGCCTGGGTCACCCAATCTCTGACAGCTCTTTGAATAAGACGAAGAGACCGGGAAGGAAGTGGGAGAAACAAATGTTCAGCGCCTGGGTCTCTGAGTCTCCAGGTGGAGGAATAGCCACTGCAGCCAGGAACCACCACGTGGGATGCTGGTGTGGGCGAGAGAGGAGATGGACGGAGAAATCAGGGCCACGCGTGGAGCAGCAGCACTGGAGGGCACACTGGGAAGCTAGGAAGGCTGGCAGCTTTAGAGTTCAGACAGCGCTAGGCTCGATCCCCAGCTCTGCGTCTTCCTGCTGTGTGACTCTGGGCAGGTGATGCACCTCTCTGAGCCTCTTGGGAGGATAGTGGAACCTGTGGAGTAGCTCTGCTCGGATGACAGACAGGAAGATGGATACAAAATATTCTGAACCAGATATGAAGAGGATGCTCAGTAAATGGTCCCCATTGTCCAGCTTACTCTTGGGCTGACTTTTGCTGAAGGCTTCTTCTATACTCAATATGTTGGAGCAAGTGACTAAATATTCTGAGCCTCTGTTTTCTCATCCTTAAAAATGGTAATTTATTCATTTGACCAAGCTGTGAGTGGGCTTGGCTTGCCCAGGACTGGGTGACAATGATAAAGGCCACATCTTCTATCAGTTTGGGGGAGAGCGTGGTGAAATAGCACACAGAATGTAAGGACTGGCCCGAAGCTTTGGACGGATCCTTATTGGGATTATGTATTGATATTACGCTTCAGTTTGAAAAAAAGCTTCCCAACACCTCGAGAGCAAAGATCACCAGGTTCAAATCCTCCCAGTTACCCAGTAACTGAGCGGCCCGCCATCTGGGGCATTGGCTGACCTGTCCACACCCGCAATCACACTCCAAGGGCAGAGTCATCGCAGGAGGGGCTGCGTGAAGCTGAATTATTTACTAGGTGGCCCTTAGCAGATGATCGCCAATTCCCCGTCCGGTTCTCAGAGGTGCACAAAGGGCCTTATTTATGCTCTCTGTCCTCATTGCCGGACTTGGTTGTTAACTTTTCTCCCATCCTCCTCCAACATCGTGGGCAATGATATTTCCATGTGGGAACAAGTCCTTTTAAGGAGTTTTCTTTGGGGTGGTTGCTGTGCAGTTTGAATTCTGCATGGATTGAATTTCCCTCTAGTGAATATCAGAGGATTGAAGAGCTTCTTGTAGAGAGAAAGACCACAGATCACAGGTTAATTCCCAGAAAATGAGAAATCTCTATGCAACAGATTCTTGGAATTCTCTGTGTCGCTCTGATTAGAGGATGAAAAATCCAGCCCCGTTCTTTTATTAAGTGTGGAGCTAAATAGATTTCCTTGAAGTGTATTATAAGGAAATAAATTTTTTTCTAGTAGTCTGGAAAAATTTAAGAAACTGGCAACTTGGACATGCATGCGCCTTGGACAGCCATGGGTTAAAATTAGATTTTAGAGCCTGGTGGCTCCAAGTTCAAATCCTGCCTTGACCGCTCACGGGCTCTGTGACCTTGGCTGAGAGATTTGACTTGTCTGGCCCTTCCTCAGTATCAGAAGCCTCTACCTCCTGAAGTTATGAGAATTAACGGGGTGAAATACATGAATCACTTCGTCCAGTGCCTAAAGCTTGCTCAAGAATGTTTTCAGCTGTTTATAAATACTTTATTATCATAGGCTGAATGTCTCTTAGCGGAAATGCTGGCACCAGAAATGTTTCAGAGTTTTTCATATTTTTGAATGTTTGCATAGACGATCGGTTGAGTATCCCGAATCCAAAAATCCAGAATCTGAAATGCTTCAAAACCCAAAACTTTTGAGCATTGTGTCCCCGCGCAAAAAGTTTTGGAGTCGGGCTAGAGCGGTAGCTAAGCTGTTACAGCACTTCCTGGCATGCACAAGGATGCAGGTTTGAACCCCAGCACCATGTACACAATGAAGAGTCAGAGCAAGAAAAACCACATGAAAAACTAAAGTTGATTCTCTCACTGTCCCTCTTTCTTAAAAAAAAGGATTGGAGTCAAAGTCAGCATGTAAAAGAGATACCCGTCTGCCTGTTTGTAGCACGGTTCACACCAGCTAAGATGCCCTTCCACAGACGGTTTGATAAAGGAGAATACGGCTCAGGTAGACAACGGAGCACCATTCAGCCACAGAGGAGAGCAACTCGTGTCCTTTGCTGGAAAGTGGCCTGAACTGGAGATCATCTGGTCATGCAAAATAAGCCAAATTCAGAAATGAATACTATATGTTTCCTCTCACGGGTGTAATCTAGAGAAAAAGGAACAAGATCGAGTAAAAGCAGAAGGGGACTTATTGTGGAAGGGGCAGGAGACCAGGCAGAGCGGGAAACGTGAAAATTGGAAACAGGGTGGACACTATTCATACACATGATACACATGTATAAAAATGTCACAATGAAGCCATTAATTTATACAATTCGTATGTGTTAATAATTATGATGTTTTGAGACTGGAGTGGTGGCTCAGTGGTGATGACGCTTGCCTGGCATGCACAAGGATGCAGGTTTGAACCCCAGCACCATGTACACAGTGAAGTATCTGAGTAACGAAGGCCACATGAAAAATTAAGTAAAATTGATTCTCTTTCACTGTGCCTCTCTCTAAAATTTAAAAATTAGAAAAAAAAAAAACGTTTTAAAAAGTCAACCAAAAAAAAAGTCTTGGATTTGGGAGCATTTCAGATGTCATATTTCTGACTTGGCACTGCGTAGCCTGTGTTCTCATTTTTATCCGAGCTCTGCTGCTGCCTGATACCATAGCACATGTCCCCACCGAGCCAGGCACCGGAAGGCTGCTTCTTGGTTTTTCCCTTGTGGTTGCTCCGTGTTTGACTTAACTTGATGCGCCCAGTTCCCGGCACTTAGAAAATCTTCAGTAAGTCTTGTTGACTTGGACAAACTGGTGAGATGTCCGCTTGTGCCGAGCTCCCAGTGGGACTCGGATCATTCAGAGAAGCGAGATGTGAGCAGACAGGGCTGGCAATCCCTCCCCATCCCTGGCTGCTTCCTTCTCCTGTCCCAGCCCCGAGAGCATTTACAAATGGATGCTCCCCACTGAGCCTCCAGCTGCACACCACCTTGCTGCCCTGGCTGCCTACCACCTCCTGCTCAGGGGACATCTGCCTTGCGTCCCCCAGGAGCCGGCTCCTCGCCTGACAGTCAGCCAATCTGCAAGCCTGTAGCCTGGAAATATCGATTTCAGGCCAAGCTTGAACCACACTTTCTCCCAAGCTCCTTACTCTGTCAACCCCCTGATCATAGTAGGCTGAGCACTTTCTAGAAGGTTCTGATGCAGACTTTTAATTTGGACAGTAACTGGGGCTCGGAGCATACGGAGGGGAAGGAGTGATGGAAGAAAATAAATTCCCCTTCGTGGAACCTTCAGAGGAAGACAGACCTGAACAATGAGCAGACCGTCCTTGCAGGCCATGATGACAGACATTTCGAACTTATCACGCCCCGGCACTATATTAAGGCCCTGAGATTACAGTGAGGTTCATTAGAAGAACATCTGTTGGCAATCAGCACGGAGCAGCCAGATATGATTCCTCAGAACACGGCCCAGGTGGGGGCAGGGAGAGCCCGTCTCTACAAGGGAAAATGTCCAGGACGTCCAACCCTGATGTGTTTGGCTCTTCTGTGGCGTACCTCCCCGCCCACCCACCCCCCGTCATTAAACCAAGGACCTTAATGTAAGCAGGCCCAGCAGCATCTGTTAGGGAGGGAGAAACATTTCCAAGACCCAGAAGTCGATAAAACTAATGGTAGTAGAAATAGCTGCCACCAATTAGTACTTCCTATGCACTCAGCACCCAGGGACGTGTCCAAGACACATTAGCTCTATTAAGTAGAGCCATGGGGTACTTAATCATGCCAGGCCCATTTACAGCCTAGGACACTGAGGCTCCAAGATGCAAAGGAAGTTGCACAAACACAAGTGGAGTGATTGACAGATCTATTCATCCACCCTCCTCTTTCCCCTAAACTGAGGATTTTCCTGGGATGCAAGACTTTCCACATGGTGTCCCTGCTTTGGTCCCAGGGAAACCGGGATGCAGCTAGACTCTGAGGTCACATCTGCCTGGTGTCAAAGTTTATTTCCTCCATTCTGTGCCTCTGTCTCCATGCAGGTGTGTATTTATTGCTATTTACAAAGACAGTGTATTTACCAAGCCCCTACTATGTGCAGGCACAGTTCTGGGCACTAGAGACACATCAGTGAAAGACACAGACAAAAATCTAAAAGCCTCTGCTCCCAGGGAGGTAGAGTTGAAGCAATTTCATATTGACCGTGTATTCAGCTCGATTTCGCATTTTACTGAGTCCAGTTAAGTTTAATTATTAACAAGATCAATGACAATCCTTCTGGTTTTCTGTCCTGTGTACTTCTGAAGAGGATCTGGGGCACCCTTCTAAAAAGGCACAGACCCAGAAGGCTCATTCACGTATCACATCCCGTCTTCAGTCTAGAAATAGGACATGCAAAGGGGCTTTGTGATCAAAGGGTGCGCAATCAGGACGGTTATAAATAGGGGAAACCTGGACTTGAGCAGATTCCTGTGTGCTGTAGCTAGGAGATGCCCTTGCAACGCAGGAGTTTCTAAGTTTAATGGAAATACAATACGGGCTCCCTGGAACGGAAGGAGGAGTGTGGATTTTGGAACTAGCTAGATCCAAGTTCAAAGCCAGACCTTTCACATTCTCACTGGGTGGTCTTGTTGCGGGTGTCTTAACCTCTACATTTTCGTTTCCTGTAATGTGAATAAGGGCAACTGCTCCAGGGCGTGTGCCCCAAACAAGCAAGCGCACGTAAGGCATGATGAACCACCTTGCAGAGGGAACTTAATTATCGCTCCTTTTTCTCCTCTCCGTCCTCTCACTTTTGTTTTAAAGGTTTATAAGGATTGATGCACTTGATCTCCATGAGTTGGAGTTATGGGTTATGAGGTTGAAGGAAAGCTGAGGCCCATGAAGGCAAATGAACTGACCCAGAGTTAACGTGAGCTCCCGGATCGGGACCCAGGGCAGCGTGGCTTTAAGTATGAGTTTCATTAGGTCTTAAATAAAAGCACAGATGAAGACCCCACCTGCCGCTCTCCAGAGAGACCCTGCCAAGGGAAAGGGAAAGAACAGCGCCCAGGTGACTGGAGGGTGTCGGTGGGGGAGGCAGGAAGGAGACCTGGGGACGAGATGGTTTTGTAAGACAGGGTCTGGTTGGGCTTTGGGGAGCCAAGGCCGCAACTGTGGCTCGTTTATGGCAGAGGAGACACTCAACCCCACCCATCTCCACCTGCCTGGGGTTCTCCCGGCAGGACTTGCGGTACAGCTCAGGTTAAATAGAAGAACAAGCATCTTCTTTAAAAACAAGGGCATTAGTGCAAATGGAACACACCTGAGAGTGGAAGACACGTCACCAATCCTTGCACGGAGACAGCGGGCCAGAGCTGGGAGCGGATGGTCACCCTGCTTATAAGCAGCGCCTGGGCTGAAGCAGGCGCCCAGGTGATCAGCGTTTGGGAGGAAGGCAGCCAGCCAATGGGAGTGAGGGCAGCACCACAGGGAGGTTTAAAAGGACCCTCTCCAGCTTCAGTTGCCGCCTTAGCTCTTGCGCGGCTTGGGCGGGGGAGTCTGCTGGCTTTCGAGTCGGGATCGGGTGCAGGCCACTCTAAGCTTTCTCTGTCTTCTGCTGCTATAGTTTTTAGGCAAAACCTCAACATTTCTGATCTGAAGAAGGAAGAAAAAGGGGAAAATTCGGTGCTGAAATTGCTTTGGGTTGGAGAGGGGAGGGATGTTTGAAATCTGAATCTAAGACTCGATGCCTGGGGAGTGGGGGGAAGGCGTTCACATTTGGTGAAGTTTTTCCGGGCTCTGGCACCTCTGAAAGCCAAGAGTGAGTGAGGGGAAAGAATTGAGGGAAATAGGGAGCTGAGCTGTCTAGGATCCTACGCTTGTTTCTTTCTCCTTGGGGCTCTGAAATATTCCTGTGACTGCACCCTGAAGTCCTAATCATCCTCGGGGCTCCCTGTGGGATGTGGAGGGGGCTGGATAAAGGGTCTCTGGCAGATTTCCTGGCAGGTGGTGCCTTGCTGTGGCCTTCCAAGTGCCTCTCTGATTCATACTTATGCTACAGCATGGCTTACCGCATCACGCAGTGCCCAGTAGCTCCCCAAAGACTCGGGGCTAAGACCACCAGCTGGAGGGCAAGAAGACAGCTCGGCCAAGGGCAGGATTCCAGCCTGGGTTAAGTTGGCTGGGTTACTCTGTAAGCGGGGAAAGTGTCTGCTGTCTGCAGGACGCTGGATTTGTAAGCACTCTTCCCAAATCCTCGCAACTGAAATCAGGCCTGACCTGGGGAGCGATGAGATGGCAGCCTTAGGCATTGGACCCTCAAGGGGGGTGGCTGATGCCCTCTGCATTTCCTGAGGGCCTTGGGCAAGCGCCATCTCACGTGGCCATGTCCCAGGGCTACCGTGGGCGTAGTCCTTAGCCTCTGTGACTTGATGTCACTACTCAAAAGACCAAGTTTCAGCCATAGGAAGGCCTAATAAAAGCTCACGTGGAGGGCTAACGGGGAAATTCGGAGCTGGCCCAGAAGTAACCACTTCACCCTGCCCCAGCTCCACGTTGGAAGGTGACCTCTGTAACATCACCCACCCAGGAGACCTTAGCTGAGTCCTCGGCGCCCCACGGTTCCCTCTTCCAAGCTGGATATTTCACTGTCACCTAAATGCAGCTCCCACTATGCTGGAAGTCGGGAGCGTGCCTGGGTCAGAGCTCAACACCCCCGGGGGGGGGGCCAAAAAGGCAGCTCACCTCTAAGGATGGGGCCTCTGGGGCACTAGGAGGGAGCAGGGCAGGGGGGCACCCATTCTATACAGAAGCCTTGCATCTGGGGAAGCTGGGCCTTTAGCCTAGGGGTTAATTAAATTGAGCTTGTTCGAAACTCCTGTGGGAGACGTATCCAGCGATGGTTCCCAGGTGCTATAGATCCTGGGACTGCTCACTCCTTCAGGTGGAGTGCGGTGTCCGTCCTTGAGCTTCCTGGGACTTTTTCCCGTCCTTCTCCACCCATCTGTGGCTAAACTTTGAATTGTAAGAAACTCCAGGAGAACGACACAGCTTCCGTAGCTGTTTAGTAAGAGAAAATGCCCTCACCAAGCACGAAGAACTTGCTGGGGTGGGTCCTCGGGTCTAAAGAGCTTCCGGAATCGTAGGCCGTCACTTCCTCGCTCTGGGGGTGAGGCATGAGATGGCACGTGGCGTGATCACGTTTGGGATGTAGCTTTGGCATGCATCCCACAGAACTGTGGGTCTGGCATCTGAAACGAAGCAGGCGCGTCCAGGTGGAGTGGGGTTCTCCTGATTGCTCTGCAAATGGCTTGGCTACTGCAGATCTCTGCAGTAGAGGTGCCTGTTTCAGCATTAGTACCAGTTTTCAGGGTTCTTTTCAAACCTGAAATACAAAATCTACACAACCAGAGGGATGATTAAGATTATCAAGGAAGAGGATAAAACCCCCACGAAGAAGGGGAGCTGAGGACTCTGCTAGCACAAAGCTCACTAGGTGTGGGTAACCAAGGTGCATAACGGGCATTGAAAATGCGCACCAGATTCAACGGCTGCTGGGTCGTTAAGGGAGGCGTTTGGTCAAGGTCCATGCGCCACCAGGCGTGGAAACAATACCAAATCTTCCTAGCTCCCGTTGCATTCACTCCCCTCCCTGCTCCCTGGGAGGGGGAGTTGGTTCTTTGCATTTAAAGACCTTGAGGAGGTCTGCTCGTCTCAGCTAGCTTGCAGCTGTGGATAAACAGGATTAATTATCCTGACCATGACCCCTTCGCTATAGGAACTCTTACCGCTGAGTTTCCCGGATGTGCCAGTCAGGAACGAATCGATAGGAAAAGGGACTTGGAATCCCAGGATCGGTGCACGTCTAAACTGCAGTAAGGACCTTAGTATGGTGGAGGAAACTGGTCTGAACCATAAGATAGTCATAGAACACCTTGACCAACTTAAGGCTCAGTATGTGGTGACTTTCCACTAAAACCTGCATTCTTAACAACTCTCAAAGCTATAGACCGGAGGTTCTAGAGCCAGGCGGGAGCTTTGAGAACCCTTGACCCTTGATCTGTGCACAGGATTTGGCTGCACTGTGGGCATCTGCTGATTCTCGGAGGGGGGGATGAGGTGATCCTGATAAGTCCCCTTTAAAAGGGGCTCAATGAGGGGTGGGGACTAAGTTTACCTAAACCCACTGAAACGAGACTCTGCAAGAGGGAGCAGTATGGCCAGTCGGCTCAAGCTTACGAGGGTAAATGGGCTTTAGTTGACTTCCAAAGTGCTAAGGTCCCACTTAAACAGAAAAGTGGGGCTGGAGCAGTGGCCCAGCAGTTACAGTGCTTGCCCAGCATTCACAAGTACACGGGTTCAAACCCACAGCACCCACGTACACAACTGTCAGAGCAACGAAAACCATTTGAAAAACTCAAATCTGCCGGCAGGTCACACCTGAGGCCCCTTGTGGCTAGGGGAGGGTCTGACGATTCTTACACCTGCGTGTTGACGCCGGAGGGAACCAGCACCGTGTGGTCCTGCGGTCCAGAGGTCCAGAGTGAGCGAATTTACTAGCATTCTCCCCTCTCTAGAACAGGGCTTGGGCAGGGGATTTGAAATTGGGACAAGAGTCGCTGCTGTGGCCCATCATTGACGGGCATCTAACATGTAAAGGCTGTCTCCTAAAGGAAGCGGCTATAGAGCTTCATTTTACAAAATCCCAAAGCTGAAACGAAGGGAGGTGGCCAAACTTCGGACCCTTGCTCCTGTCCGAGCAGGCTGGGTCTTCAGGAATCTACTGATTAGCTTGTTAAGCTCCTGGAACTGTCCCTCCTGGATTAACTTGGTATTAATGCCAAGAATGGACAACAGGCACGTGACATCAAGCTGACCGCGAGCTGCGAATGCAAACCCCGGGGCGGGGTTTCCAGATGGGTGTGCGCAGCCTGAGAAGCTGAGGCATGGGAGGGGGTGGCTAGAATGGCATAAGATTGACTGAACCGTTGACTGGTGCTGGGGCTATCTGGGAATCCAAGTGGTCTGCAGAGCTTTCCACCCTAGTGTAGTGGGACCACTTACCCGCTGGCTCCCATCTCCCCTTGGCTGAAGGCTGAACCCGGGGTTAGACTCTGCCTGTAAGTACCATAGCCCTCCAGGTGGGGGCTCATCTTTGGCGGCGATGAGGTGCTGGGTCTGTCTGCCAGTTGCAGCTGGCACAGCAATGGGGGTGAGTTTCTCCACATGTCGGTTTCCATGTGGTTGCAACAACGGCACTGAGTCCCTTGAGAGCAGGGACTGGACCGTCCACAGGGTCAAATACACAATAGCTGGTACCGAGCAGCTTTCCAAACAGACCTGATGGTGCCGTGGATAGCTACAGCTGTTCGGGCTTCTGTATGAAATGATTCGAAGAACTTGGATGCAGGGGTGACTGGGGAGGGTGCTCAAGACAACGGATCCTTCTACTCTCAACAGTACTTGAGTTGAAACGGGGCTTCTGATCAAATTTAATCAACTCAATATCTAGTGGGAAAGGATACAATTGAGCTTCTGAAAATGCTCCTGAGTGGGCATGGGCCATAAAACTTGTGACACTAAAGGTGACTAGGAATGAATGTCAAAGGCAACTTAACCTGGGGGCAGGGATCTGTCTGCACCCGGGGTGCATCTGAACGACTTAGGCACATCTCCCTGGTGTCCCCCAATGTGTTCCACTAGGCTGCCCTCAGACTGCCTTGGTGCCTTCTGGGCATGTTGTGACGTGTCGAGATCAAGGCTTCTTGGAGGTTGCTGGCTGACAGATGGCGGGGGAAAGACCAGAGATCTTGGTGCACAATCCCACCAACTGGAGTAGGCCAGGAAGCGGATCCCGGCCACTTCATTGTCATTCTGTGAAGAATGGCTGATGGGTGACCTGCCAGACCTTCCGTGGCCTGGACTACCGCGGCATTGGACCCGGGATCCGGCTGCTAGACCAGAGTGGATGTGTCTTGGAGAGCAGAGTTGATGCATGCAGTAACTGGCTGAGTGGCTTCCTGGAGCTCTGACCTGGGAACAGCATGTGTGCCGCAGTGACTGGAAGACTTCCACCTGACACGGGCACGTGACACCGTAGTGAGGACCTTCTGATCAATGACAAACGCATGGGGTGATTGACCACGCAGGCTTCTAATGCGACTGGGCCTCCCGTCCCGGGAGGCACAGCTCCAAGACTCGGGCTGGCCTTCTGAACAAAACTTCATCTGGTGGGTCACCTGAAGGAGTGGGGTGTGGATGGTCCTGTAACATTTCTGCCCTGCAAGAAGGCTGCTGCCGCTGAAGAGGACAGGCGGAGCCCTGACACCAACGAAGCTAAGCTGGCCTTGGAGGGTGGCCACTCCCAGCCTCCTGGAGGCAGCTGCAGGCCATGAGCCGAGGCCCCAAAATGTGTTACCGTTATCCCCACGGTTGCCCTAATTGCATTCTCAAAGGGAAAGGGGCCAGGGTCTCCCATCCACAGCTTCATGCTGAAATGGGTTTCACAAACTTGGCCACCTGCTTCAGGTGAAGTGAGAAATGTGAACCTCTGGACTGGGGGGGGGGCCCTGGATCCCTGCGAGTTACAGCACCAGATTGCTTATCCTGTTGGCTAGAACCTCGAATAGGCATGCTGGGGCCCTCCAAGGACTCGACGCTTCCATAAACCTAGGGGAACCTGTGGAAGATTGGGTGGAACAGAACTCCTCGAGTGAACCCAGCGGAGGAACTGCTGCGCCCCTACAGCAGTGAGGGTGGGGTTAACTGGATATTCACTCCAAAGCTGGGCTCCTGAGGCCTCCATGGCTCAGACATCTCGGTTTCCTGCTTCTGGGAGAACAGCATTGAACAGGGGACACCCCAGAGCCTTCTGGAGTCTGCACAAGTTAATAAGGCAGTCTATCAACCAGAAAATGGTGGCTGAAGCAATAGCCACTGCCTCTAGGCCACCTTTTAGGCTGCTGGTCAGCAGCTTGGATTCCTAAACGTGCAAGCGGAGCCTCGGTTGAGGCAAGGGTTCCTGGGCCTCCTGGCCCTTTCTGGCTAGGTTTGGCTGGTCCCCAAGGACTTAAGGATGTCAAACTGAGGAATCTCAAGCTATAGAACTTTCCTTTACCAAAGAGCAGCCTGTTACCACTTCAGGTCCCCAAATGGGGAGTCTGAAGACCATCATGCTGTACTATGAACTTGGATATTTCAGGGAGGAAGGCTTGTATCTGGAAAACAACCCAAAATCTAAGTCCCACAAAGCCTTGAGTGAAAGGGGACCTTGATCCAGTGGGTGCCTCTCCCACAAGGGTGCCATCCATGGATACTCGCCGCATTGTCGGGACTCGGGGCACATCTGTGAGCCATCCCGCCTCTAACGGCGTAGTCCCATTGATTCCTGTCCTTGTTTCCATGGAATACCTAAGCACTGGGATCAGAAGAATTGGACTAGGGGCACAAACCTGTGGAACCCTCTGGGGGCCTGGGCCCCAGGCATGAACTTGGCCCTTTCATCTGCCATGCTTCTCTCTTGATTAAAGACCACCTCCTGGGCATTCCCTGCAGTGACTTCTGCCACCTGTTTTAGAAGCGGGTCCTCCAGCTTCCAAGCCTTGAACTTCAGCAGGGAATGCTTGGCTGGCTGACGACAGCCGTCTCCATCTCCAAATTGCAGGCTGAGCGTGTAGCACAAGAAACTTCTGTAGAAGGTCAAGACTTGGGACTATCCTGTCCCTGAGACCTGGATGAGGGCAATATGCTTCCTCTGGGAAGCATGAGGGGTAAGGACAGTTAAATCTCTGGCATCAGCCACTCACCAGAGCATGGCCACCTTCCTGAAGCTCTTGTAAATGCCCACCTGTAAGCCGTTCGACCTGTTACCAACAGATATATGCTAGGACTGGAGTGGAACCTGGCCTGGTGTCGGGAGGGCCTGGTATCATACAGCCCCAGAAACTCTGGACCTTGAGTGTATGAAACTGCTACCCCAGTTAGCCTTCAAAGGCAAGGATGCAGATCCCACCCAACTTGACCACCTGTGGCTCGCTGGATCTAACTGGAGAAACAATGGCTACCAGCGTTGGTCTCAATTCTTAGGTTAGAACCCTAAAGTGAAACCGACTCCACTTCAGAGTTGGAGCCCAAAGCAGGGTTGTGACCTTGCTCGCTCAAACCCCTTAATATTGGGAAAGGGAAAGAATCAACTTTATCTCTGGGTTTTTTTTTTTTTTTCTGGCACTTAACTATGTAGTGATTGGGTTTGAACCCAGACCCTTGTGCATGCTGGGAAAGCACTATAACCATTGAGCCACTGCTCCAGCCCCCGCTTGGATATTCTTAATCCATGGACTTCTGTGGGTTAAATCATATTGTGATATACAACAAATCCATCTTAGCCAGAATCCTTAGCAATGTTTTGGACTTGGGACTGGATAGTGAGGTAACGGGCAGCTTGGATCGGGGGACAGGCTTAAGATCCTGCAGTGAGGGCAAATCCAACGCTGGACCCTTGGCAGTGCCCTCCCCCTTGGGAGAAACATCTCCAATGGTAACGGTGCTCGAATCTACCTCCTGTAAATGCATCGGGATTCCACTAAGCTGTACCTTCAGTCCTAGGCCTAAAACGCTACTGCAGACAGGGGTTCTCTCTCAAGGCTACAGGCAGCACTGTCCCAAGGTTTCAGGTGGCACCTCAACTCCTGAGGTCTAATCTGGACAGGTACAAAACATCCTTCAAAACTAAAGGAACATCTTGGCCTCCCTGGCATCCTAATGGCATGGATTGGTGCCTACAGGATGGACAGGGAACACGCCTTCGCGTAGTCTCTACCCTGTACATCCTGCCCGGATCTTCCCTAGGAAGATTGGGGAGCTGGCCGTGGCTTGAAGCTGATCGAGAACTTTGACTTTAAGGGGGTGACATCTCCACTTGAACTCGAATCCACAGCCTTTGAACTGTAAAGGCACTAATGACGTGGCTTAGTGAAACCTGACCCTAGGCAAGTATAAGATGCGTGCAAGGCGTGCCTAGCGGCACTTGACCTGGACCTGGCCTCCAGGTAACCAGATGCTTTCTCCTAGTTCAGTGGATCACGTCCTAACAGGGATGGTGCTGTGGCCCAGGAAAGAATGGGATAGTTCGAGACAACTTTGCAAGGGAGGGAAATTGAAGTAACTTGGCCTTTGGTTCTGTCTGCTATGGAACACCCTTCCGCTAAACCAGTGGGTGGGTTCCACGCAGGACAGGTGGCTCCAGTATCGCACAACCTAGCCCTCCTTTCACATGGAGGGTGACCTGAGGCTCCTGATCAGTTTGAAGCAGCCTGGGTGCTCGGCCACCATTGATGGTGGTCACCTTTCAATGATGCCAACAGGGCCTCTGGCTTGGGTTGACACTCAGTTTCTTGAACGGGGATAATGGCACACCTTTTGCTGATGACCTCATACAGCAGTAGGTACACTGGTGGGCTCCAGGGATGTCAGTGACTTTCAGACTCCTGGGAAGCTCTTCCTAGGGTCCCCTCAAGGAGGGCAGGATTAGGGCAGCCAAAAACAGGGTTTTAAGGAGACTGAATTCTCTTGCATCTGGCATTAGTTTTACCAACACATGAGGTGCTAGGGTTTGAACCTGGGTCACACATGCCGGGCAAGCACTCCAACTGCAGAGCCATAGCTCCAGCCCACCAAAACTGGGTTTTGAAATTGCTACCTGGTCTTCCTAGCCCATACCTTAAAGGCCTGACTAGAATAAGCTTCTCCCTGCTCTCTGCAAACTTGATACCTGGGGCTGCTGATACACCCTTTTCCTAAATTTAGGAAAATACATTAAGCCTGTAAGTTAGAATTCATGCTAAACTACAGCACCTGATTTTTCAGCTAAGTGGGTAGTTCCAGAGCTATGTGGCCCCCACAGCCGTTAAGTCCCCACCTTGTGTAGCTACCTGGGTGAGTTGACATCCACCAGCTGATCCTTGCCTGAGCAATTCTGGACTACGCTAATACAGCAATAAAGCTAGGATGAATGTCTCCCCAGGCAAGGGGAAAAGGTGAACGAGGGACATCTCAAGAACAACCATCAGCTGGATCTATCTTCCCATAACCAAGCCTCCCTGGAGAGGTTGGGGCTGGCTTCTTTGGGGCAAAAAGGGGCTTGTCACTCAAGAGGTAATGGTGGGGCAGAAGGGTCAGATGACCTTGATTCCAGCCTCGGACATAGACTTTGCAAGTGTTTCTGGAACATTGATGGAGATGTCCTAACACTTCTAGTGACTTACACCTGTAGAGACCCCCTCAGGGAAAGTCCAAGGAAATGATCCCCTTGTCACTTGTTGGGACTTGAACCCCTTTCCATGTGGGCCTGCTGACTACTTCAGGGGGATCAGTCCCCGTAACAGACCTTCACACCTGCTGTGCCGACTCGAACAGGGACTCCAACTTGAGGGTGTTGTGTGGGGGACAAGTGAAGAGGTGAGAGGGAGCAGGTGGGCTGGGGAAACCTGAGGCCCGCCCGTCACAGCCACTCGGGAAGATACAGCAGCAGGGCTACTGGCCTGCATACCGAGTCCTGAGCCCCAAAGGACACATCCTTTGTCACTGTGTCCCCCCAGAGCTGCCACAATGACACCAAATGTCAACCTCCAGCCAACAATGGCAACAAACTCGGTTGGGTGAGCAACACTCAGGTGAGGCTTCCTAAAGCTTCACCTGGGAGAAATGGCTCTAAGACCTCGGGCTGGCTCCTGGAAACCAGTGTGCATCCCCCGCTTGCAGGGTGGGCATAGTAACCGGCCTGGGCTGTACTCGAGTGACTTGGCCAGTGCTGAAGATGAGTTGATGCAACCGCCACTGGGCACCCTGGCGTGAATGCAGGCTGACGGTGGCACGCACCAACCTCCTGGGGTCTGCTGGGACAGGAGCCTAGGCCTGGAGTGCATTTGCCCTTTGTCCTTTGTCCCCTTGGGCCTCGTCTTCACTGCACTGAGTCCCTGAAGAGCAGGGATGGGCCTTTCAGTTTGGTTGGCACAACACAGCTAGTGAGAGTCCCCAAACGGCCGTCCTGAGGACGGTGAGCTTGAGGTCCGTGCTCGGTAGCCCAGACCCACTAGGAGAGGGGAAAGCGGGCCCGTCGGGATCCAGTTAACTGACAGCTGTGAAGCAGATCCAGGTTGTCGCCCTGTGATCACAGGAAAGTCTGATGGGCCACCTGCTGGAGCCTTCAGTGGGCTTCACTAGAACAGCTGCTGGGGTGGACACACGACTTCCATTGTGCTCAGGTAGCATGGCTTGGTGAGTAGTGGTGGCTAAGTAGCTCTTGGGAGCTCTGAACTAAGAACTGCTTTGAGTGTGAGAGCACTTTGAGTTAGACCAGATGAAGCCTGCAAAGGCTACAGTGATGAGAGCTCCCTACCAGAAACATGCATGGAAGAACCTCAATGACAGTGTCCCCTGGTGCCACCTTGATGCCTAACTCCAACCTGTGAGCCCTTCCCTAAGGGTATGCCAGGTAGCTCTGGAAGACAAACTGTCATCTGGGGCCTCATTGGCACTAAGCTGACATGGGGGAAGGTCTGGTATCACTTGATGGGCTACTGTCTCTGGCCTATGACCCACACGGAAAGGTGTAGACGGGGACCAAACCGGGTGTGAGCCCTAATGCTGTCGCATCAGTAATGCATCAACGCTTAGGGAAGACGCTCATCTGGCCCACACGTTTAACTGCCATGTCCAGGCAGTGACCTGCCAGAGCATCAGTTACTGAGGTTGAAGTCCAAGGTAGCCGCTACTCCTGTATTCTGAATCCTGTGGGCATTTTGGTGAAGTTAAGCCTTCACCACAAAGATCTCCACTCTAGGTTATGTGATTACTAAATGTGAGCAATCAGCCAGGCACCATGACAACATCTTAGAAACCCGGGGCAAAACTACCTGCGCTGCGTGACCTACAACTGCCAAGGTGCGAACCAACTCATCTGCAGGTAGATGAACACAGGTGGCACGAAGCTCAGCAGGAACATGGCAGCAAGGTGCTCAGCACCCCTGGAATGGCAGGGAGAAGCTC
>PVKS010031414.1:0-18129 GCA_004027875.1 Aplodontia rufa | reverse complement strand
TTTTTTTTTTTTTTTTTGGTACCTGGGATTGAACCCAGGGGTGCTTTTCCACTGAGCTATACTCACAGACCTCTTTATGTCTCATTTTGAGACGAGGTCTTACTGACTTGCTTAGGGCCTAGCTAAGTTGCTGAGGCTGACCTCTACCTTTGGACCCTCCTGCCTCAGCCTCCTGAGTTTGGAATTATAGGCTTGTGCCATCCTGCCTGGGCTAGTCCTGCTTTTCTATATTTCTATCCATGGACTGAGGATGCAGGTTCATGGTAGAGCACTTGTCTAGCATGTTGGAGGGCCCGGGATCAATCCCTAGCACCCAAACCAAACAGGACTGAATGGGAGAGTGCATGCCTATCTGTGTCCCCAGTTAACTAATCTACTTCCCCCTGAACAATTTGAGAGTAAGCATAATTTTTGTTTTTCTTGTGCTGCTGGGGATTGAACCTGGGGCCATGCGCACATTAGGCAGGAATAAAGTTTTTTTTTTTTTCTCTTTTTCACTCTCTCCTCTCATTGTGTTTAAAAACAACTAAATAAAATGAGTTGGTGATGTAACTCAAAGGTACAATCACAGCCTAAAAAACAAACAAACAAACAAACAAACAAACCCCAGCGAGCACCTTAAGGTGCTGCTATCCCCACCACCATCATTATCATCACCAAAATCCCTTGGAAACTCTTTACATTATTTATTATTTATTATTTATTTATTTCAAGAGAGAAAAAGAGAAGCCAATTAAAATAAAAATTTTCCATCTGGCCTTTGTTTCTCTGACACTTAGTTGTGTATCTGGTGCTAAAGTTTGAACCTGGGTCCTCACGCATGACAAGCAAGTGCTCTACTGCTGAGCCACCCCTACAGTCCTGGAAACTCTATATTTTATTTTATTACTTATTTTGTGTGTGTGTTTGTGTTAGTGAGGAATGAGCGAGGTTCACTCACTGAACCACATGCCAACCACCACCCTTTTTTTTAACAGAGAGGGACAGAGAGAGAGAGAATGAATTTTATCTAGTTTTTCATCTGGCCTTCGTTGCTCCAACACTTCATTGTGCACATGGTGCTGGGGTTTGAACCTGCCTCCTCATGCATGCCAGGCTAGCATTACAACCGCTGAGCTACTGCTACAGCACCCAACCCTTTTTAGTTTTAGAGACAGGGCCTTGCTAAGTTGCTGAGGCTGACCTCAAACTTGTGATCCTCCTGCCTCTGCCTCCTGAGCAGCTGGAATTACAAGCATGTGCCACTGTTCCTGGCACTTGGAGAATTTAAATGTTGACTCTGGGCCTCTGCCCAGAAAGGGTGTTGGAGGGCCCTTGAACTAGAATCTATGGGTCTTTGGCCTCCTGGTAGATTGGGGTGTAAGTCATTGTCTGTGATTCCCTAGGCGAGAGAAAGCAAGGGCTGGGGGAGCAGGGCTATTTAACGTTGTCAAGGAATTGCAGTCTTGCACAAAACAGGCGTCTGTGCACAAGGGTGGAATTGTAGACGCCTGGAGCTGGGCTGGTCCTTGGCGACCCTTCTATTCGTTCCCATGTTTACCCATCAAATACCACGGAGCCAGTCACCGTCCTAGACGCTGTGGCCACGCCAGGGGGCAAAGTGCACGTGGAGACTGGCACGGGCAGCCAGGTGTCACTTGCCTGAGCACAGAGGCCCGTGAACAGGTGCCAGTGTGTGGAGTTGGGAAGGAGGAGGGCGAGGTTCTGGGGAAGGCCCTTGCCTCCTGTTCCGTTCCTTGCCTCCTACCACACTGGCCGCGCTCAGACCTACCGCAGGGCCTTGGCCCTTGCTGTTCCCTCTGCTGGGCAAGTTCTCCCAGGCAGAAGGGGGACAGAGGGGTGGCTTTGTCCAGGGGACATCGGAACAGATGCCCAGCAGTGGGGATCAGGGGCTCTAGAAGGGCTGTGAGGCAGATTGAGAAGGTGCTTCCAGAAAGCAGCAGAGTGCCCTGCCCGCCCCCTGCCACTCACATCAAGGGGACCAGGGTGGCCTTAGTGAGACAGGAGGACACCCAGAGGGAGGGAGGGGGAGGCCAGGCCAATGAAAGGCCGCAGCTCTGCAGCTGCCTAGAGATGCTAGGCGACCTTGAGGGGCCTGGGCAGGACACTAGCCAAGGAATGTGTGTGGGTTGAGCACCAGCGGTGTGCCTGTGCTGGGGGAGGTGCCAATGAGTCTCAGTGTTCCTGGGCCTCCATTGGCAGGTTGGGGTTGAGGAGCCAGCTGAACAGCAGGGCAGGCTCCAGGCAGGCTGGGGAGGGCAGGTTTCAAGACTGAGGGTCCTGAGGGGAGGAGGAGGGGTGCAGATTCCCAAGGAGCAGGGCAGTGAACACCCCTTCCCAAGCCCAGAAACACCATTCCTGTTTGTGTTACATTCGGGTTCACAACAGAGGGGTCAGACATTCTGATTTGCTTATGGGTTTTTATCATTTTACCACTGAGCTACATCCCCAGCACTTTTATTTATGCATTTTAATTTTGAGACAGGCTGGTCTCTAACCTTGGATCCTTGTGCCTTGGCCTCCCAAGTCACTTGGATTACAGGCCTATACCACCACCACAGCCAGCAGCCTTGTGTCCTTGTAGGGTTGTTAGCAGGGTTAAATGAGCTAACCGTTGAGGACAGCCAAGAACAGGAGCAGATATGTACCAGCTTTCTTTGTTCCTTTCTCCCTTCCTCCCTCAATCTCTCCCTCCCACCCTTCCTTCCTCCCTCCTACCCTTGCTTCCTTCCCTCCCTTTCTCTCTCCTTCCCTCCCTTCCTCCCTTCCACCCTCCCTGCCTTCCTCCTTCCCTCTCTCCCTTCCTCCCTCCCTCCCTCCCTTCCTCCCTCTCTCACTTCCTCTCCCTCATTTCTCCTCCCTCCCTCCCTCCCTTCCTTCCTTCTTTTCCTTCCTTTCTCCCTCCCTCCCTCCCTCCCTGCCTTAATTCCTTCAAAGCATACTGCATATTAGAAGGGTGCCTGTCCTACAAAGGACAGTAATCAGGAGGGGTGGGGACTGGGGGCAGGTGGTTGCAGTTTTAATAGGAGGGTCAGGGAAGGCCTCTCTGATAGATGACTGTGGAATGGGTTTTGAGGAACTGAGGGCTGGTGATGACCCAGGGCTGCTGGGTTCAGTGAGGACTGAACATCCCCTGTTCCGAGATTCCCTCCAGTCCTGGGCAAACTGGGAATGGTTGATCCGGTCACTGTAGGAGTGAACCATGTGGCTCATGCATTCCAGGTGGAGGAAACAGCAAATGCAAAGGCCCTGAGGTTGGGACACACAGGATACATTTGAACACAGAGTACTGAGATAAGGACAGAGCTCTGCAAGAGCTGATGGAGTGGACTTGAAAGGAGCTTATTTAGATTCCCCTCCAGGGTGCTGGCTTGTGCTCATGAGTGTCAGAGGTAGGATCAGGTCCTGGCCAGCTCACTGAGCTGTCCAACGCAGGCAAGAGGTAGGGTGCAATTTGAATTTATCGAAGGTCATCTGCGAAGCAAACACCCCACTCACCCAGGTACGGGAGGAGTGGGGAACCTCCAGGGAGCTGTGCAGGAGAAGTTGGCAGAAAGTGGGGTGCCTTTGATGAAGGCTTCCCACTTCACATTCTGACCACAGAGCTCTCTGTAGAACTCAGAGAAAGTGTCTTCCCACTGTGGATAAAAGCACTGCCTTCCATGTTTGCAAAACTTGTAGCCTTCTGGATCTCCCTCTCACTTTCCTGGCTTGAGTGGATGGAGTTTGAGGAACATACAAAGACCCAGAGAGAGGGAGGCAGAGACCCAGTGAAAGAGGAGTGGAGAGAAAGCCCCTTCAGTCAAGGAGACACTCCTCATGTGCTGAGAGCCAGAGACACTAGGGCAAGCTCCAGAAAGAGCTGGATGCTGTCCTCTGTGCCACCAGATCAGTGATGAACATGCTAGGACGAAGGCCATTGTCCCATGTCAGCTTGCCTATGGCTGGATGCAGAACACTGGCAGAGCCCCAGAGAACTGGGTGTCTGATTCGTCCTCCCGGTTCCCTAGCTTGCCCTCCCCCACCTGCGGAAGACCAGAGGCAACATCATCAACATCTCCAGTCTGGTCGGGGCGATTGGCCAGTCCCAAGCTGCTCCCTATGTGGCCACCAAGGTACACCAGCCCCTCCTCTTCCTTTCCTCCCTACCTCACTCTCTGGGAGCCTCAGCTCAATGCCCTTGTGGGAAGGAAGGGGCAGGAAGCCCCCCATGTCCCCATCTTCCAGGACTGAGTTTTCTCCCTGACCCTGTTCCTACAGGGGGCAGTAACAGCCATGACCAAAGCTTTGGCCCTGGATGAGAGCCAATATGGTGTCCGAGTCAACTGGTGAGCAGCTGCCAGTGGGCTGAGCGTGTGCTGGGGAGCTGGGAAGACTGGGAGTAAGCCCAAGAGGCAGCAGTTGGGATAGGTTTCTCTGATGCCCTCGCTGTTTCCCCCCAGCATCTCCCCAGGAAACATCTGGACACCACTGTGGGAAGAGTTGGCAGCCTTAACACCAGACCCCAGGGCCACAATCCAGGAGGGCACTTTGGCCCAGGTAGGAGTTGGGGACCAGATGCAGGTGGAATGGAGGAGGCTTGGGGGGACGGCCGTCCAATGGGAGCTCCCCTTGACCTGCTCTCTCCCTCTCTTTCCCCAGCCCCTGGGCCGCATGGGCCAGCCAGCTGAGGTGGGGGCTGCAGCCCTATTTCTGGCCTCTGAAGCCAACTTCTGCACAGGCATGGAGCTCCTTGTGACCGGGGGTGCAGAGCTTGGCTATGGGTGCAAAGCTACTCGGGGCACCACTGTGGACCTCCCCACTTGCCCTTCCTGAATCCCCACTCTTCCACTTGAGGCTCCTTGCCTAGCATTTCCCACCCCAAACTCCAGCCTATGCCATCTGCCTCCCAGGTGCGGTCCCTAGTCCCTAAGAGGTCCTGCAATCCCCACAGGAATGTACCTGTTCACTCCGTAGGTTCTGCAAAAAGAGATCTGCAGCCAGATCATTTATTTCCTGCCCTTTATTCTTTATAGAAATGGAGCACAGCAGGATTACGCCCCTTTTCTGACCACCAAGCCCACATGTAGCCTCCACCCCGAGGAATGGCAATTCCCAAGGGCCTTGAGGCAGGTGCCCAAGTTACTTATGAATGCCAGGCCCAGCACTCAGCTAATTCGAAGTCACACAGGGGAGAGTAAATGAAGCACTAATTAGTATATAATGGAGAAGGAAAATGCCTCTTTACTCTTGACCCTTGGGAAAAGGAGTTTTGCCCTGTGAAGCAGGAATGTGGCTACCGCGAAAAGTCCTGAGGGAAGAGGAAGCTGGGATTGAGACATCTGGGTCAGAAGGCGAAGTTAGGGCCAGGACTCCCAAGTTTAGGCCAGGAAGGGGGCGGGAGGGGGGACGGGCATTGCGCCCAGGAGCTGGTGCTGCTGCAGGTGAGGGGGTGGATGTGCTAAGCTTCTGGGGATTGGCCGGGGCGGGGGTGTGCGGCAGTCGCTGATTGGTTGCCGGGGAGCAATAGCGACCAGTGGGCGCCAACCAGCCCCCGGGTAAATGGAGGAGGGAGGAGGACCCGGGCTGAGGGAAGATAAACAGCTACATCTGCAGGGGAGCGCCTCATATTTGGTTACTCTTCCCTGTATAGGGTGGAGTGAGGTGGCGACAGTTGCCCAGGGATAGGATTTGGTGTCACTGGACGCGGGCGGGGGGAGGTGTCCAGAATTATGGAGGTACAACGACCTAGGGAGCGGATTTTGAGAACACAGCAGATGAGATTTTGCTGTTACAGTAACGCGGATGCAGAAGCGTAGGACACCACTGTTCACAAAGTTTTGGGGACAGGGTGATGGAGGAGCACGATCTAGGGGGTCTCTGCCTCACGTCTGAATTGCTAGGGGGGCGAGAGGGGTCTGACGGACTTGCGATTGGCTAACTCTGCCCTTGGGGTCCTGGTGGGGGGAGATGCCCATGAAGGGGCGTAACCAGGAAACCCTACTCTGGGAGCTGTTCTTTGAGGCTTATGGCTGAGGGAGGTGTGTCAGTGGGTGGAATGGTTAGGGCTTCACTCATTAAAGGGGGTGGAAGGAGGCTTGGTGAGCTGTGTGTGCTTTCATCTCAGAAGTTACAAAGAACACACGTATCTTCTTAGCCAGAAAGAGCTACAAACAGGAAAGTGTGCGGACTGCAGAGCGAAGCTCCTTCTTCATCCCCATCTGCCGCCCTCAGCAGAATCCTTTCCCAGAACTCACACTTTATGCCTCCGCGGACACAGCGAGCTTTTCTTTTGCACAAGGGAGTCGTGTAAATGGAGGGTACTGCTCCTTGCTTTGTCTTTTCTTACCTCGGATTGCTTATCCTGGCCAGCACTCCATGATGATCGCTATGAAAATGTTTCCAGAAACTTCTGCGTGTAACAAAAGTGGGGAGAAAAAAATGCCCGTAAAGCTTTTGCAGGGCGTGAGCGCGGCTGGCCTAGGGCAGGGCGAGAGCGGAGGGAGGAAGGTGTTTCAGTTCCGCCTCTTCCAAGGCGAGTGCTCTGCAGCCCGGCCCGGCGGGCAGGACCCTCAGCCGGGTGCGCCGGCTGCACTGCGGGCCCCGGGGCGGGCAGCGAGCGGAGGGGGCGTAGGCGGGGCGGGGCCGGAACGTCTTTCTCCGGGGCCGCGCTCCTGGCGGGCGCAGTTGCTCGCCACACCGATCATGGCCGCGGTCGCCCTGGGGCAGGTGGGTTCGCCGCCCCGAGCCGGGGGTCTGGGGAACCTCGCGGTGGCGCGCACTTCCGGGAGGACGAGGGGCGCGCGGCCTTTCCGGCTTGGCCCCGCTCCTCTGGCCCTCGGGTTGCAGTGCGGGGTGCGGCAGACGTAGGGTCCCTTGGAAAGGGTCCTGGGCTTTCGTGGGCAGGGGTTGGGGGAGTGGGCGACTGGTGGTGGTGGTGAGGGGCCCTGGACAGGGAGGTCGGGGGAGAGTGGAGGAGCGACCCGGGGCGGGTTGTGCGGTGGGTGCTAGGGAGGGAACAGCCCGCGGGGGGCGCGGGGAGGGCGCTGGGATGCGGGCCCAGGACCTCCAGGTGTTGGGGCGGGAAGGAGCCACTGCCTGGGCGTTGGAGCCAAGCTCCTGTTTCTTGGAACTCAAGGTCCACGAAGACAGATGTGGAATGTGGGTGTGAAGCTGGGCACCGGGCTTAGCTTTGGGGCAGCTTCTCCCTGTCAAAGTGACAGGTCCTCCAGCAGAGACCTGGAGGGCAAGTCCTTAGCGAGAACAAGGTTTCTAAGTGCGGAAGGAAAGATTCCGTCCCTGCAGCGTCTCACAGCTACAGCATAACCTTGGCAGAAACATTTCCTCTTAACTTTACACCTGACTTCATATTCAGGTCTCTTATCCCAGGCTGATGACTGGCAGGGAAGATTTTTACTTTGCCCCGGTCTTAGAGACTGACGGGGAATATGACAGGGGTATGACAGGGGCATAGTGGGCACTGTGGGTGACAGAGCTGAGCTGTGGTAGGACACTGCTGGGCTCTGAAGGCTGTAGTTTGGGCCTGTCGTGGCACAATACTGCCATGGCACAATACTGCCATGGTAGGTGGGTTCTGAACTCTGATGGGAGAGTCCTGAGCTCTGAAAAACATCCTTTTGTCCTGTGATGGAGGCACTCTGGGGTCGAGTCCTGAGCTGTGATTAGCACAGTCATGGACTCCCATATGGGAAGATCTTGGGGTGGGAAGGGGACAGTGCTATCCCTTTGTAGGGACAGGGGTTGGCCTACACTGATAAGACATGGGGACAGTTGTTGGGTCTGGCAGGTGACAGGAACAATCGTGGGATGTCGCTGGGTGGATTTTGGTTTTGAAGGGGGTCATTATTCCCACTTGTTTCTGGTGGAGAACGTCCTGGGAAGTGACAGGGGCCATCGGGGGTTGTGATATAGAGAACCTTGGACAGTTTATAGGACAGTCCTGGTCTGTGGTGGTGATTGAGTGTGGGACTACAAAGTGGAAGTTTGGATATCATGGGATCAGTCCTGGGCTGTGACAAGGTCAGTTTGGGGATATGAGAGGAAAACTAGTCTTTGATGATGAAACTCTTGGGTTCTTTTTGGGACAGATATCTTGTGCTGTATGGGGCATGGTGGAGGCTCAGTCATGTTACAGATCCCTTCCCTGTGCACCTACACCTGCTTTTCATTTCTTGTTTGAACTGGGGATTGACTCCAGGGGCGCTTAATCACTGAGCCACATCCCCATCCATTTTTGTGTGTTAATTTGAGATAGGGCCTCATTAAGTTGCTGAGCCTGGTCTGGACCTTACCGCCCTCCTGCCTTAGCCTCCCGAGTCACTGGGATTATAGGTGTGCACCATCGTAGCCAGTCTTTTTTTTGTTTTTGGTATCATGTATTGAATCCAGTGGGGTTTAACCACCGAGGCACATCACCAACCCTTTATATTAATACTGGTTTTCAGCACCTCACTAAGTTGTTGAGGCTGCCTTTGAACTTGGGATCCTCCTGGCTCAGCATCCCGAGGCACGAGGCTATTGGCGTGCACCACTACACCCAGCCCCCTTCATTTCTTAATTTAGCCTTCAACCTCTTGCACTTCATCTGTCTGGCCCATCTGTGCACCTCCTTTGGTCCCCAGCCCACAGTTGGGGTCTCGGATGGTGCCTAGAGTGTCCATGTGACCCCTTGCTCTGGGGAAATGGCCCGGGAGGGAGACAGCACCAGGCCTGCGTTGCCAGTGGGGTTTGATACTGTTCTGATGTGGCGCCCAGGGCCTTCTCGCCTTGTGCTGTTTTCCTGCCTTTCTGGCTCCATTTCTGAGCATCTTGGCGGCAGTTTCTCTCATCTCTCCTCATTTCCTGGCCCCCTTCCCGTTGACCCTTTGCCCTCTCCCTGCCTCCCGGCTTCTGTACCCTGCTCTCTGTTGTTTCTCTTGGTTTCCCCCGGCTTTATTGCTTTGTCTCAGTTTGCATTTCTGTCTTTTGTCTGAGTTTTCCTGTGATAGACAGATTTGACATCTCCTGACCTTCATTTCTGCTCTGTTCAGTTTGTGCTCTCCATTTCTGTGTTTTCTGGTTCCTGCTCATCCGTCTCTTACTTTCTTTTACTCATGTGTTTTCTGTCTCTCTCTGCTCGTCTGTTCCTAGTGGGCTGCGCTGCACTGGGTGTCTGCTTTCCATGCTGTGGCCCTCTTGTGCTCCCCAGGGGAAGAACATTGGCCACAGGGCTGGGCAGGCTCTGTGCTACACACGGAGGCCATGCCGGTGAGGGGAGCACTCACGCTGGTCATCCCCAGCCCTTGGACCTACACCAGCAAGGCTCCATCTCAGGTTTCATGACCCAGAGTCCAGGACCCTGCATCCCCAGAGCCACATCTGCCCATGACTCACCTGCTGACCAGTGACTGCTGTCCTTCCTGTCCATTCTCACTAGTTGGTGACAGGTCTTCCAGGTCATAGGGTGAGGCAGGCTGCTCTATTCCTTCCACTGGGACACAGCTGCCTTCCTGCAGGGTTGGGGAAAGAAACATTGTGAGATCAAAGGTTGCCAGAGATGGGCCACCTGGTAGTCAGCAGACCGGCTCTCCCTGCCTCTCCTTGGCGGCGTCTAGCATGGAAGGGTGCATGTGAGCATTGCCTGTGGATGATTTGGGTGGCACCCAGGTGGTGTGGCTGCCCCTCAGCCTCTGCATCCTGAAGGGAATCAGAGGCACTGCTGCATGGGTCAGAAGCTCCAAGTGATCTTCATCAATACCCTGAAGGAATCAGTGTTTAGACTCCTGGGTTTGAGGAAGGAGGGGCTGGGGTCTCTGGAACAGGGCCTGTAGGTCCCTCACTTGTCCAGCTCCTGTCAGGATTTGGGTCCCCCCGGAGGCCTCCGCTTACCTGCACACCTTCCCCTGTCTTCTTGTCTGAGTTGGTCTCAGGCTGAGGTCGAAGTTCCCTGTGGTGGGAGG
This sequence comes from Aplodontia rufa, assembly GCA_004027875.1. Lineage (NCBI taxonomy): Eukaryota > Metazoa > Chordata > Mammalia > Rodentia > Aplodontiidae > Aplodontia > Aplodontia rufa. Next base: position 8,191 of record PVKS010031414.1, on the reverse strand, counting down.
TGCCTGCTTTGGACTTTACCCTGCATGGAGGAGGAGACTGGAGCTGATTCAGCTCTTTCTAGGACTGGCCCTAGAGGATGAGGGCTAGGGGCCCTTAGCTGGAGTCCAATGCACTGGGACTGTGGGCCAGGAAGCTGGAGGGTCCTCCCAAGCCCAAGAAGTGGCCAGTGGAGCAGTGGGACCCTTGGTCTGTCCCCCTGCTGGTCATATGACCTTCCTCACTTCTCTTCCCACCCCAGATCTGGGCTGGGAAACTTCTCCCTGTCCCTTGGCTTCTGTGTGGTCTCAGAAGATATGCCACCTCCAACTTCAAGGTGACTGGAGGGACCCTGTCACCAGGATCTGAGGGAGGAGGGCAGGGTCCTGGAGCCCTGGGTCTGAGGGAAGAGGGGCTTGGCAGCTGAATTTGGGCCTCTCTGAAGGTCAGTATGCCAGAGGTGAAGGTGGGTAGCAGTGGTGCAGCCCAGTAGGGGATCATGAGCTGGGGGCGGGGTGGGGGATGAAATTACCTTTCCCAGAGATCACTGGTGGCAGCTGGGGTAATGGGAGTTGTAGCTTTTTCAGTTTGAAGCCTGTGACCAGATTCCTGGACACCCAGTGCCCCATCTTTCCTCAGGCTTCAGACTTGCAGCTGCAAATGACACAGGAGCCCCAGAAGAAGCCCAGCCCCAAAGAACCCCTTGTGTTTGGGAAGACATTCACAGACCACATGCTGATGGTGGAATGGAGCAGGAAGCAGGGCTGGGGCCAGCCCCGGATCCAGCCCTTCCAGAACCTCACTTTGCATCCAGCCTGCTCTGCCCTCCACTACTCCCTGCAGGTGGCCTGGCTGCTGACCTCAGTCCTTGTCCTGTGCACCTCTCCTGCTTGCTTGTCTCTTGCTGGCTCCACGTCCCTGGGTTGGCTCTCTGCACATTCATCACCAGCTTTCCAGTGCTTCCCATCTCCAGGACCCGTGCTGGTGACACTGGGTTCACTGTGTGAGCGGACCTGGTTCCCTGGCTCTGGGCTCTGATGAGGTATGTGGGAGGCCAGGGTCTCTCCAGTCTAAGAAGAAGGAAAATGGAGCTTACCTGGCAGAGGCAACTTAGGGTTTCCTTGAGTTGGTGAGAGGACAGCCCAAAGTCCCAGGCAGTGAGACGTGGTGGGATTGGAGCATGGCCAGGGATTCTAGGGAGGTGATGAAAGCCACAGGAGGAGCTTAAGGACTGGACCTCATCCAAGGGGCTGGGAGCCATGGAGGACTCTGAGCAGGGGAGGAGCAGGGCCATGCTGGGTATAGTTAGATCCGTCTCCTGCTGTGGAGTACAAACTGCAGCAGAGAGACTGGAGTGCAGGAGGCCAAGGCTGGGGTGATGGTTCAGGTAGGAGAGCATTAGCAGGTGTAGAGATCTGAGCTGGGGCCAGTGCTGTGCGGATTCTCCTGGAGCAGCTCTAAGGAGCTTTCTATCTTTTATGCAACAGCATAGTATTCCATCCAAACAATGTACTTCATTAGGCCATCCTCTGTTGGTGGACACTTGGATTTTTTCCAGGCTGGTGCTATCATAAACCACAGGTACAATCAATGATGGCATGCACCATCATTTTGTGTCTCTCCACTCAGTTTCTAGAACTTTTGGGCTAAAGTGTGATTTTGAAAGGTATTGCCACACATCTGCTACAGGATTTGTATGAGCTGCCACATGCAGCAACCTAGCCTGTTTCCCCAAACCTGGGACAAGCTACGTTGAACTTTGAGATCTTCTCCAATCTCCTAAGTGGTTTTAAGGATTCTCAAAGCTGGGGCTGGAGCGGTGACTCAGCGGTAGATTTCTTGCCTGTCATGTGCAAGAACCTGGGTTGGATCCCCAGCACCACATACACAACCAGTGTCAGAGAAACCAAGGCCAGATGAATAAATAAAACTAATTCTCTCTTTCTCCCTCTCTCTGTATGCCAAAAAAAAAAAAGGAAAGGTTTTCAAAGTTATTTTCTTTTCATTTTGTGGCATCAGGGGTTGCACGCAGCAACGTGTGTGTGTGCTAAAGCATGTGCTCCACCCCTGAGCACCACCTCCCGCACCTCTGGGTGTTTGATTTCTATAGAATCCAATGTACCCTCTTTTCTTTTCTGGCTTTGTGATTTGTTATATGTAGAAAGACCTTCCCCAGATGAGTTATAAACAGTTCCCTTGTGTTTTCTTCTGTAGTTTTAAGGTCTAATACGCATTTCCCATTGAAAATTATAATCTGCCATTTATTTCTGGTATGAGGCAGGGATCCAATTAAATTTTTTTCTAGGTGGATACTTGGTTGTCTTTTCCGCAGTTTGTGATCAGAAGAGAAGCAAATCCTAGGCACTGGATCATTTCATCCATAACCATTTCAGTGCTGCCCTGGATTGCGAGGCTCCTTCAAGAGATGACCAAAACCAGAACACACACAACTTTCACGTGATCATCATCTTTCTTTTTAAAGAGAGATCAAGACAGAATCGCTTTCATTAATTTTTCATGTTGCTCCTATACCTCGTTGTGTTTGTGGTGCTGGGGTTCGAACCCGCGTCTTCTCACATGGCCGGCAAGAGTGCTAACCACTGAGCCACTGCTCCAGCTCATGCTCATCGTGCTTAAGAAGCATGAACAGTGCACGGAGGGGTCTGCAGATTCTCTCCAGCTCGCTGTGGCCCACACTGCTTTCTGTCCATTGCTGCTTAGTCTGCTTCCCTCTCTGACTGTGAGTCGCTCTTCCCAGCTCTGCCTTGGCCTTTGGGTCCTCCGTGTCTCATTGTCCCTCTCTTCATGATGACCTGGGGGTCTCTGAGCGTTGAGCCTTCCACACGACTGTCCCCACAGCTCTTTGAGGGCATGAAGGCGTTCAAAGGCCAGGACCAGCAGGTGCGTCTCTTCCGACCGTGGCTGCACATGGACCGGATGCTGCGTACAGCCCTGCGCCTCTGTCTGCCAGTGAGCAGCCTGGCCTGGGTGGGAGGAGGGAGCAGGATGGGGTCAGAGCTGTGAGGGTGCCCTGACCCACGTGGGATCCCGCCCAGAGTTTCGACAAGGTGGAGTTGCTGGAGTGCATCCGCCGGCTCATCGAGGTGGACAAGGACTGGGTTCCTGAGGGCGACGGCACCAGCCTCTACGTGCGGCCTGTGTTAATGGGGAATGAGGTGGGCCCAGTGGGGGTCTGGGAACCTGGACCCCTTGGTCGGGGCAAGGGACTGGGTGACGCCTGGACCCTTGGTCTGAGGGAGGAGGCTGTGGCCTAGATTCCTGGGAGTGAGGGAGGAGGTGTGAGGACTGGACCCCTGTGTCTGAGGGAGGAGGGCTGGGACTGGACCCTTGGGTCTGAGGGAGGAGACCTGGGGCCTGGACCCCTGGGTCTGAGGGAGGAGACCTGGGCCTGTTCTCCTGGCCTCTGATGCTGCCCCTCTGCCCATCACAGGAGTCACTGGGTGTCAACAGTGCCAGTCGAGCCCTCCTGTACGTGATTCTCTCCCCAGTGGGCTCCTACTTCCCTGGAGACTCCGTGACCCCTGTCTCCCTCCTGGCGGACCCAGCATTCATCCGGGCCTGGGTGGGTGGAGTTGGTGACTACAAGGTGGGAGGGTAAGTAGCACCCTAAAGCCTAGAATGTGCTGTGCCCTGGACACCAAAGACGGGGTGCAGGGTCTGAGCTTTGGGTTGTGTCTCTGGATGTCAACTATCTTCACTGTCCTGTTGCATGGGGGGGCAGCTCTGCCCACGAGTCGGGACGTGACATTATCCGTACCGTGTGTGGGCTCAGGGCTGGGTGCTGGTCCTTCTGGCCTCCCCCATGTCTAAAACAAATGGTGAAATGAGGAGGGGATGGTTGCACAGATGGACAAACGGACTGGAGGTAGGATGGACTGCATAGAGGATAGTGGGAAAAGCAGGATTGGTCCCTAGGAAGCCTCCAGAAATGACGTTCCCATTTAGCTCTTTGGACTGTCCCCAGGATCCACCTCCCTGGTTCACACATTCTGTACCGTGTCCCCTGTGCGTGGTTGCCACAGTCCCTTGGGTCTTGGTGCCCAGCCCTGCTGTGTGGATTTTGTGTCATTGTCTCCCCAACAGCCTAAGTGCAGCATGGCAGGGAGGAGCTGCCTGTGTCTCCTGAGTGATCAAGCAGGGGGATGGTCACTGGTGTGTTGGGATCGAGGAGTGGCAGGGGATTCATTCGGGCTCTTTCCACATGAATCTCCTGAGGTCTCCTGAGACCAGGCCCTCTTCTGGCTGCAGTTGGTGACACAGATACATCAGAGCCAGCTTGCCTCTGGGTACTTCTGGGCTGGTGGGAGCTCCAATGTCCAGAGCTGCATGGGCTCTGATGGGGGTGACACAGGGCGTTGTGACACCGGTGTCTGGTGAGTAGGAGGGGTGTTCCTTGGGTACAAAGGGTAGTAAAGAAGGCCAGTGTTGCAGTGGACAGTGTAGTCAGTCTCTGCTCCTCAGGAGGCTGAGGCAGGAGATCACTTGAATCCAGGATGTGAGAGTAGCCTGGACAACATAGTGACACCCCATCCCAACAAAACAAAACAAAACAAAACAAAGGAAAGGAAAGGAAAGAAACAGCAGGGCGTGGTGCTTAGGTGCATGCCTGTTATCCTAGTGGCTGAGGAGGCTGAGGCAGGAGGATCACAGGTTCACAGGCAGCCTCAGGAATGTAGTGAGACCCTGCCTCAAAATAAAAAATAAAGTGGACTGTGGGTGTGGCTCAGTGGCTACGCCCCCAGGGTTCAGTCTCTGGTATTCCCCTCAAAAAGAAGGAAAAAAAAAGAGGTACTAGCTGTTTTCTAATCGTGGCGAACAGTTGTGGGGAAGGAGGGGATGGTAGGATCACAGTCCAGGGGAGACAGACAAGATTGGTCTCTGTGTGCTGGGAGGTTGTCCTGGGGCTCCGGGAAGCTGTAGGCTATGGGGGTAGCAGGTGAAGGGTAAGGCCAGCCCTGAGGAAGGTACACAGGTGTTAAAGCAGGGTAGCCCAGGGACTATCACCAAGGTGGCCCGATTCATTAGTGGAGGGCAGAGAAGGCCCGGTCCCCAGCCTGGAGATCTGGAAATCCTTCTCACAGGGGAGGCATGGGAGGTGGTTGTGGAGGACATTTGGAGATGTGGTCGTGCAGAACGGGTGAGGAAGTCCCCGCAGAGGAACTGGTGGTGCAGTTGTGAGCTGGAGAACGGGAAAAGTCGTGAAGGCAGATGGAGTCCTGGGGTCCAGACATCTAACTACAGGCCGGGGATTCCTCCTGGGGTCACTGTGGCTGGGGAGGAGAGGATCAGCCACTGGATGGTGGCACTCTTGTAACACCATGGGCTGGGAGGATGGGGGTCACCTGGCCAGTTTGACCCTACGGCCTTCCACCAGGAATTACGGGCCCACCGTGTTACTGCAACAGGAGGCTCAGAAGAAGGGCTGCGAGCAGGTCCTCTGGCTGTACGGGCCTGACCAGCAGCTCACTGAGTTGGGCACCATGAACATCTTTGTCTACTGGACCCATGAGGATGGGGGTGAGCCCACCATGACCCAACCCTCGCCCAGATGGATGTGGGTGGTACCGTAATCTCTTGCAGGTGGCCAGGTCCAGGGATTCTGGGGGTTGGGGCATCTAAGAGGGCGAGGTGTGTGGTAACACCCCCATCCCTGCTCCTGTCCTAGTGCTAGAGCTGGTGACCCCCCCACTGGACGGTGTCATCCTGCATGGAATAGTCAGACAGAGTCTGCTGGACCTGGCTCAGACCTGGGTGAGGGCGTGGTGCGGTTCCTGTGTGTTGGTGCTGGGTGCGATTTCGTGTGTGGGGCCCCTTCTCTGGAGGATGTCTGTCTTTGTCACCACCCTTGGAGAGGGAGGGAGAGGCAGGGGTTTGCAGCAGAGCATCCCCCTGTGGACTGGCGAGTCTCTGCCTCCTGCCCTGCAGGGTGAGTTCCGCGTAGTGGAGCGCAAGATCACCATGAAGGAGTTCCTGCGGGCGCTGGAGGAGGGCCGAGTGCGGGAAGTCTTTGGCTCGGGGACCGCTTGCCAGGTCTGCCCTGTGAATCGAATCCTGTATGAAGAGAAGGTGAGGCATGGCTGAGTCATGGAGGGGGGAGAGGAGGAGACTCCCAGTCCTCAATGGCACCTTCTTCCCCAGCACTTCCACATCCCCACTATGGAAAATGGGCCTGAGCTCATCCTGCGCTTCCAGAAGGAGCTGAAGGCGATTCAGGTGAGTTTGGCTTGCTGGGGAAATGGGGTGGATTTTTGTTCCAGAGAAGTCCATGTCTTCTGAGCATCTGGCCTGGGAGCCCACCGCTCCCTCCATAGGCATCTGGGTCCTGGCCTGAGTAGGTTTTCCATGAATCCCTGTGGCCTGAGACACCACCTCTTGGGGCAAAATAACCCTGTCCTGTGAGCTTCAGGAACCCCAGGCTAGGAGTTTGGGTTCAGAAGTCCTCTTCCCATGAGTGCCTTGGGGCCCTGGGTCTCCTGGTGGGGGAGCTTCCCTTTCCATGAACCTGTAGGACCATGGCCTGCCCTCTGGCCACAGGAGTCCGCCTGCCAAGATTCCCTAGGGCCCTGGGCGATCTCTTGGGCCTGAGAAGTTTTCCTCCTAGGAGCCTCTGGCCCTTGGGCCCCTCTCTGCCCCAGGAGTGTTTGTCCCCTAGGCTCCTGGAGGCATTTCCCTTCTTCTGAGGCAACAGAGCTTTCCCGAGAAGCTGCTTTCCCGAGGCCCTAGCCCTCGAGTGGCTGGGACTCCTGGCTGCCCTTTCTGTGGACTTCTGCAAACTCTGTGTCAGGACCTTGGGATACACTTCTGCCTCGAAGGGGCTTTCTGTCCCGAAAACGACTTTTCCCACCAGCCTTCCGGGTTGACGACAATTCCTCTTCATAACTGCATCTCGTTTACGCCTTTGTGGCCAAACCTTGATTGTCCCTCCCCCTGATTGTTGGTGGCCTTGGGGAAGTGGACTACATTTCCCATAAGGACCCGGGGCAGAGCTCCTGGAGTTCTCAGCCGGAGACGCCCCGGGGTCTGCTGGGAGTTGCAGTGCGGCTCCCTCAGGCTCCTGTGTTGTCCTGCAGTATGGAAGAAAAGCGCACGAGTGGATGCTCCGAGTGTGACCCCGGGCTGTGCCCTGCTGTCGTTGGGATCAGTGCACCCATAGCAACCAGTCCAGCCGTCCCTGGCGTCCTTCCCGGACTCCCCTGAGGTGCAATAAGACCAGGCCGGTGCCGGAAGCCTGGCTCTCTGTCGCCCCCGCGTGGTCGCTGCTCTCCCAAAGTCCTGAGGACCAGAACCAGGCGTTTTGGACCCTAGCCCCGCATCTAAGGCTCCCGGGATCGGGTCCCCCTGCTGCTCGTGGGGGTCAAGGACGCGCTTTGGCCACGGCTCTGCGTGTCTCGGTTCTCAGGCCAGGCGCCGCTGCTGCCGTTGGTTATTTCTCTCTCTGGCCTCGCTGCAATTTTGAAATAAAATGCCAAAGAACAGAACATTCGGTGTCATCTCCAGTGGCGCAGCTGTGGGATTCTTGGGGGTCTTAATGTAAGAATCCTGTTTCTCTGCCTCTTTTACTGCATCCTTATTCTTCGTAGGGGGGTTGAACCCAGGGGCGCTTTACCCCTGAGCTACAGGCTCAGTACTTTTTCAGGTTTTGATGACCAGAGTGGGTGTCCTTCAGCTGCTTAGGGCCTAGATTGTTGAGGCTGCCCTTGAACCTGCGGTCATCCTGCGTCAGCCGCCGTGTTGCTGGGATTACATGGCAGGTGCCACCACACCCAGCTTAGCACATTTTTATTTTCAAGGACCCAGTAATCTGAGCTCCAATGTCGTGGTGGTTCCCCCAATCCCGGAATGCTTTTCTGCTTCCATACCGAGTTCAGCATCTCCCCCTCCTCACCTGTGCTCCCTACTTCCCCATCTTGGGAACAGCCCCATTGTACAGCCAGTCACTAGGCCAGTGGCCTTAGTGCTGTACCCATCTGTCCCCAAGCCCTGTTCCTCTTGCCTCCTGACTACTCTGTCCCTTCCTCTCTGTATCCTAGGCCCTGGCTTCAGCTCAGTCTTATGTTCTTCCTGTACCCATGTCACAGTGTCTTCTGTGATCTCCTGGCCTCCAGGTTATTCTCTACCTTTCCCCAAATTTTTTTTTGTACATCTCTAAGCTGGTCCTGTTCCTCAGGGATCCCCATACCCTCTGCCAGTAAT
>PVKS010031413.1:0-23453 GCA_004027875.1 Aplodontia rufa | reverse complement strand
GAACTACACCACCAGCTCAAGAAAAGGTATTTTAAAGTGAAATATTTTTGCAAATATTCTGGGAATATTTCACTGGGCCATTTTGAGCACTAAGACAATTAAATTGAATTAGCATATTTGATGAAATAAAAAAATGAGAGTGAGAAAGTATTAGTTAGATATTTATGTGAACTGACCAAAGCTATATAGGTTTATGTTTGCCCTATTGATTTGATTTAATATTGGTAATTATGATAAAACACTTTTTTTTAGTTTTCAAAATGTACTACATACGATGAGCAAGTAATAATAGCCCTCCAGAATTTCACTATGATACTATTCCTCAGTGGCCTTTCCCTTCCTCTTCTCTGGAGGAAGATGGCCTAATTTTGGCAAGTTTAGTATGTAGAGCAAAAAGTGCAGTCTGTGCAGAGACAGGCATCTTAAATGTACCCTATCCATTTCTTCTGTTTTACATTTTCTTTCATTATTTTTTGCTTCTCATTCGCAGCATCCTGGATTTAATATTACTTTTCTTTTCCTCATTTTTGCCTTTCACATACCTAAACATTTCTGCCTTGAATACTGAAGGCTAAGGAAGTGACAGCTGTATCAACTAAGGGATAGTAGATTCCATAACTGGGCAAAAAATAGAGTTTTCTGAGCAAGTGAAATAGATTTTACATAGAAAGTTTGTGAAGAAAATTGAATGTGTGTATGTCAGGGGATACTATTGCAAATAAATTCTGGTACGATAACAGTGAAAAGTTAGGGGCTCCATTTTCATGGAAGTTTCTGTATTGATTTTGGAAATATTGGAACAAAAACAAATCCTTGTGAATTGTGGTAGAAGGCTTTTAAGAGTTCAGACTGAGAAGGTTCCACCCACATGTTTGAAGTTTTGTTTGGTAGGCTCAATGCAGTAAGCTAAATGGCATGCAAGTCATGGCAGCCTTGGTTTGACAGAGAAGACTAGGTCTCCTAAACTTAAGTTTAAATGTGGAATTCAGTGAGACCAACAAAAAAAAAAAAAACACCACAAAATTGAGAGAATATGCCACCTTTCAGGCCACACAATGTTAGAAGTTATGTTGAGGCACAGTTTTGATTTGTGGTGATTACACTGACCTCAGTCATATCTCACATTGTTATATGTTCTGCCTTTAATGCTTTGGTAATATTTTTTTCTAGTCACTTGACTTTTGTTTGCCATACCAAGTACGGTAACAGTTCTTCCTGAAGAAGTTGTCAACTTACATTCATTTTTTTTGCAAATTATCCTGTGTCTAAGCAACTTTCAGTATTGAATTCTGCTGGGCTGCAATGCTATACACATGTGATACATGACTATGTCCTAGTTACGATTACACAAAGACTGTAGGAACAAATTGTTTCCTTCAGTTTTGCCAATACACCTATCCAGCTGATGTAAACATAAAGGAACTTAACTGATGACACCAAATTCAGCTGTTGTTTGCCTGAAAATTCCACAAATAAATATCAATGATGAATAAATATAAAAATGTGAATCTATGCATGTATTCATAGCTGTATAAAATTAGATTGTTCCTCTAAAGCATTCTGTTTCATGACAAAAATACAATATGCATATATAAATTTAGGTTAATAAATTTGTATATTTATAAATCTGAAACTTCTATAGAGTGGTGCACAATATTTATTTCAAACCAGTTTTTGAAAAAAAGTAAGTTAAAGATTATAACTAAAAGATAAACTAGGAATCCCTATTCAAAACTAATCCCCACATTGCTTCATAAAAATGTTCAAAATTCTTTTTTGAATGAAATTCATAGAGAATGGCAGGTTTTATTTCCTCTACACTGTTATTCATGGTGAGTTACTTGAGCATGCTAAGAGTGCATGGGAAGCAAGTAATTCTGGGGACACTTTTGCAGAAAAGCAGTTTTGCACTGGATAACTTTTCTTAAGATTGGTATATTTGAGTACCTTAAAGGTTTCAATAATAGCGATCCACATAATTGATTTTAAAAAGCATATTGATAAAACCATAAGAAAATAATTTGTTTCCTTTATTACTAGAAAATAGTTTTTTTTAAAAAAAAAAACAAGATCTATATTAGTAAAATGTAATCTATCAATAAGGTATTTTACTTCCTAAAAATACAAGTGAGCATGTACAATCTTTTTAAAAACAAAAGAGATTATTGCCCATGAAGACTGGAGGGCTTGCCATATTTAAATGTGTGACCTGTTTTAAGAATTTGGGTCAAAGAGAACGGAGGCACCAATCTTTAAAGTGGCACACACACACAAAAAAAAATAATAAAGAATAAAAAGCAAAAAGCAAAAAAAACAGTGAAAGTGGAATTGAATACTATGGAAAGTTAAAAATAACCCAGGTACATCAATAATGTTGTTCTATTTAGACTGTGGCCATTGTTATATGACTGCTGTTTACTCTATCCTTGTAAGCTCCAAAATGAGTGATTAGTCAGCACAGGCTATTTGCCATTGGTTTCACAACAGCGTTGCAGGAGCATGGGTATAACTTCATGCTCATCCCTTATTGCCAAGTTGCTCTATGTCATTAAACCTTTATTTTACCACTCTATGCTTTGATTCTCATGTGTTTTAATTATATTTTTTATTTCTGTGACACAAAAAAATCCTATAATAAAAACTTTGAGAAGAAAAAGTGTTTTGAGGTTCACAGTTTCAGAGGTCTATGTCCGTCCATAGATGGCTAACTCCTTGTCGCTGGGCCCAAAGTGAGGCAGAACATCATAGCTGAAGGGCCCAGCAAAGTAAAGCTATTCAGTTCATGGTGAGGTCAGGAAGCACATAGAGAGGGAGGGGAAATGGGTTTCAGGTAAAATGGGCCCTTCCAGGGCATGCTCCAGTGACCCACCTCCTCCAGCCATAGCCTACCTGCATACAGTTACCATGCAGTCAGCCCATTCAAACTAGGATGGACAGATTAGGTTACAGCTCATATAATCTAATCATTTTATGCCTAAATATTCTTGCATTAACAGAATCTTCTGGGGGACACAATATATCCAAACCATAATACCACATATACAGTGGAGTTAAGAGAAGTACCCAGATGATAGGGTTGTTGTGAGAATTCATTGAATTGATATATACAAAGTATTTAGTAAGGAGATCATAGTAAACATTCCAATTATGTATATTATTACCATCACTTTGACAAATGGTTTATCTTCTCTCTCCATTGCCTCATATGTAATATGGATTAACATAAATTTTAAACTATTCAATTGTAGGGAAATCTTAAACCAGTGTCTAGTATTTTGTAGATGTTCAACATCATTAACTGTTTCCCTCCTCTGTTTTGGTTTCTAGTGCTGTGATTAATGACGTGTGAGATATAAGAAGATATCCACATTTTGTGTAGCCCTCTACTGGGCACTAAAGAAATACATCGTTTTATTCATTCATTATCAGTTTATTGAGGACTAAGTAAGTGTCAGGAAAAATACCAACAAATATAGGAAAGAGCATTGACATTTATAACCAGGACAGAAATTGTGAGCCCTCTGCCAACTGCATAATGTTATTAAAGGTAGTGAATGAATATTATCCAACCACTGTAAGCCACAGTTTTGCTATTTTAAAATGGTTCTAGTACTGATAATTGCTTCAAAATTCAAAGAATGTGGACTACAATGTTTTGGGCAAATATTTGTTAAAATCATAGATTATTTTGAGAAGCACATTTGCCTTCCTCAAAGTGAGTTCCTCAAACTGGGAGTTCCATGCTTTGCATTAATTTATGTGTCTGTAGCGGGAAAATTTTAAACCGCACTACTTTAAGTAGGCCAAAATGGTAATTTATTAGTTTTTTTATGTAACTATTAAATTTCTGTCATGTAAGCTCTTTTTCTTTATTTAGCAGTTTTCTTAATGTTCTGTTCTTAGGAATTCTTAATAAAATTTAATGAATTTTCAAGTTTACCAATCACATTCACAGTTTATCAAGACTATTCCTTCTCTCTAGAATGGTAATAATATAAGGGTATAACTTGATTTTATGGTATTAAATTTGTCTTCTGATTTTGGGTCAGAGATACAACATCCAATTTGGTCATTTGGGTGGGAGACTGTGCTATAAAGGCATCTGATGGGGTGAGCCAGTATCTGCATTCCTCCTGAGTTGAACTACCCATTCTGCATTTGTAGTTTCAAGATTTCTGTGCCATACCCTTATGAGACTGCCAAATTACTCTCCTAAATTTTGTTACTTTCTCAAGTGCCAGTGCATGATAACTGCTCATCTGTGAACCTGTCAAGATATTCATACATCTTGAGGCTACCTGCTTGTGTGGTCTTTTTGCTCAGGTACTGTAGTTCAACATCTTTGGCACCCTTTTCTACTCAATGTATGCCGCTCTTTTAGGGGGCAATATTATATTCCTCTTCATTTCAGATGAACTTGAAAGGGGGTGTGGAGGAGGAACTCAATACCCTATCCACACAGCTTTAATCCCTCTCTTATCTGTGATTCTCTCAATTTCCGTTCTTCATCTTGTCTTGGCAAGTCGTGAGAGCTGGTAAAAGTTTAACCAATGTCTCTCCCTATTGTTTAAACCACAGTCATGGTTCATTTATACTCAAAAATATGTTTACCTATGTTAGTGGTATCAATAATTAGTTTTGTAACTCTGAAGTTCTGCATTTCTGAACAACCCTAAGACAGGGAGAATTTAGGTTCTACCTTACTTGCTAAGAATGTAACTTTAGACCATGGGCACAATCTCAGGAAATGCTGTAGGTATGGGTGTGGGGAGTGTGTGTGTGGACATATGCACATGCATGCTCCTGTATATAATCCTTTTGATGGCATTATTAGAAGATGGAGATCCTTAATTAACATTGCAGTCTTCCACATATATATTGTGATCATAGGAAACTATTAATATCATGTTACCTCAAGTTTTCAATGTGTAAGAAGGGAACTAAATGTCAAATACTTCTAATACTTGTTCTCAGTCTAGTTTTGGTTGTGAGGATTAAAAACAGAATCAAACATATAGTATGTCCTCAACAAATTTATGTTTCTGTCCTGAAATTCTCCTAATTAGAAGGATCCCTCCCCATTATTTAGCACACCAATAGTTACTTTCTTGTTTTGACCTGAGTTGCTTGATACTAATTATCCTTTAGTTTTTCACTTTTTATATTTTTTGCATGGTATAACTTATGAAGTATTTCGCCACAAATCCTCTTGAGTCTGTTTTATACATACCTAATAAGGCATATTTTATACAATTAATGTGGTTTATCCTAAGGTAAACTACAAGATAAAGTGAAAAATGAATTCTTTCTGTTTTTCTGGCAGAATTTTCCTGATAAGAAGTAGGTCAAGAAACATTGAACACAGAATAAATTTATCTCTGCAAACAGCTTTTCAGCTCTGGATTGTTTAAGGATGGCCTAAAATCCACTCTTAGCATTCTTTTGCATGTCCTTTTTCAGTACTCTTCTGAATAAGCATTTGGGCATGAAATATTTTCTTGGAATCACTCTTATTTTTGTACCCATTTTCTGTACTGCATTGTCTGGTGATAAGGCAATATGTAGAAGTCATTTCATAAATCACATAAATTATTCCCCAAACTAAGTCAGTGTGCATCTTATCTTTTCATTTCAAAGTTAAATTTAACTGCTGGAGCCTGGTTATTTAAATTTACTTTTAATTTTTCATTAGTTCTTTTTGGAATATACATGACTTAAGATTGTACAAAGTATAACTATAAAAGCATGGAGTTTAACTTGTTCTAATTCAGTATCCAGTTTTTCTCCTTCCCCTCCGTTCCTCACACCCACTGTTCTTTTAGGTACACTTAACAACAGTATAAACATTGACATATTGTAAAAGCATCCAGTATGAAGTATTCTAATTCAGTCTCCAGTATTTCTCCTCCCCTCCCCCACCATCCCATTTTCTTCCCTCTACTCTACTGGCAAATGGCTTTACTGATACTTTCTTTATTTTAGTGATTTTTTATATACATGTGGATGAGATTCACTATGATATGTGCATACATGAACATGAGAAAGTTGAGTCTGATTCCTTCCATGAACATTCCCTATTTCATTTTTGCTGCCTCCGTTTCCTTTCTCTTTGTCTATTCCTCTGTTCTTCTCCTTATTTTGTGTGAGCTTCCACATATCAGAGACAACATTCAACTTTCAGCTTTTTGAGACTGGCTTATTTCACTTAGCATGATATCCTCCAATCCCATCCATTTGCCAGCAAATGACATAAATAATGTCATTCTTCCTTGTGGCTGAGTAATACTACATTGTGTGTATATGCCACAATTTCTTTATCCATTCATCAGTTGAAGGGCACCTTGGTTGGTTCCAAGGCTTAGCTATTGTGAATTATGCTGCTATTAGACATTGATGTGGCTGCAGCACCATAGTTTGCTGATTTTAGGTGCTTTGGATATATACTAAGGCGTAAGATAGCTGGTTCAGATGGTGGATCTATTCCTAGTTTTTTGAGGAGTCTCCACATTGCTTTCCAGAGTGATTGTAACTGTTTGCAGTCCCACCAACAGTGTATAAATGTAACTGTTTCCCAACATCCCTGTCAACATTTGTTATTTTTCATGTTCTTGATTGTTGCCATTCTGACTGGAGTGAGGAGAAATCTCAGTGTAGTTTTAATTTGCGTTTCTCTAATTGCTAGAGATGTTGACCATTTTTCCATGTATTTGTTGACTATTTGCTTTTCTTCTTCTGAAAAGTATCTTTTCAGTTCTCTTGCCCATTTATTGATAGGATTATTTGTTTCTTTGGTGTTAAGTTCTTTGAGGTTTTTTTTTTTTTTTTTGTATATCCTGGTTATTATTGTCCTGTGATGAAATTCATTTGGAAAAATAAGAGACTCAAAATAGCCAAAGCAATCCTTACCAAGAAAATTGAAGTTGGAGGCATCACAGTACTGGACTTCAAATTATAGTACATAGTATAGTAAAAAAAAAACCGCATGGTACTGGCACCAAAACAGACATGAAGACCAATGGAATAGAAGAGAAGACACTGAAACAAACCCGCATAATTACAGTTACCTCATACTCGACAAAGGAACCAAATACTTAAGTTGGAGAAAAGACAGTCTTTTTAACAAATGGAGGTAGGAGAACTGGAAATCCACGTGTAGTAAAATGAATCTCAATCTTTATCTCTCATCCTGCACAAAACTCAACTCAAAGTGCATAAAAGACATAGGGATTATACAACAAATTCTGCACATAATAGAAGAAAAGTTAGGCCCAACACTCCAACACATTGGCTCAGGAATTGACTTCCTAAATAAGACGCCCGTAGCACAAGAATAAAAGGAAAAATCAATAAGTGGGATGGTGTCAAACTGAAAAATGTCCTTATAGCAAAGGAAACAAGAATGTGAAGAGAGAACCTACAGAAGTGGAACAAATCTTTGCCTCCTGCACAAAAGATGAGTCTTAGTTAAATAAATTATTGTCATTCTCTCCTTTATGTTGAAAACATGTGAATAATTATAAAATTAAACAGGCTGGCTTGACACAGATTGGTATGTAGGAGCACCCACAAAGGTATTCTATGCCTATTACTCTCCTTTTTCAAGGCTATTGGAAGCACCTTCGGACAGTAGATTTGGATTAGCTAGATAGTGTGGGGAGATGAAGAGGTGTTCATCATCACCTTGTGCAAGAGTTAAGCACAATCTATTCTTTTTGATCCTTTACCCAAATGAATTACAAAAGTTGAATATCTATAAGCATTGCTATACATTTATAGAATCATTTTGACTAAAAGTTAAGACATTCTGGTTTTGTCAAACTTCTTTGTTTTCTGTTTGTTTTCCCCATAGCTTCTAATTTTATGTTCTGGTATAGTGTGTTCAAGCATGCATGCATGTGTAAGTGCTTTTTCTTTCAATTTAAGAGTAACGAAAAAAGAGGCACAGACTGAATCATCCCCTGATAACCCTGACAAGTACCTGTTTATTTCTTTTGTTGAGCTAAATAGAATACTGGAAATACTGAGCAGTTTAGTAGTCACTCTGAAAGGGTTGGTTCATGTTTGATTTGTTTGATTGCACAAATCTGTAATGATTCAGTGAAACTTTCTGGAGGATTTTCAGAAATAGATCAGATGGTGCTTACAGTTGAAGCTGAAAGGGCTTTTTGTTTATATTATTTTATTGGAGTGGGAAATTGGGAATTCTAAAATGTCCCTACATTTTTCATCCCTGTTGTTCTGACAGCCTTTTGTCATGATCACATCTTCCCTGTTCATTTGTTATTATGCTGGATATGTCTTAATAATTCTAATGAGAGCTATGGGTTGTACAGAAAAATAGCAGGTTTCAAATGAAAGAGAAATCTGTAAGCATTTTTATGGGTTGTAATTATTAAAATATGTGAAGAGTTTTCTTGATAACTCTACTCTGACTTACCAGGGTCTGTGACACAGTAAATTCATAGATATTCATTAAAATTTTTAGATTTATGCATGTATGTGTGCTGTGTGGTATTTCTGAGTATGACAGAAGTTTGCCTGAGTCCTGAACTCTATCCAGATAGTATAGTTAAGTGTTGATCATCAGTGTAAACTTTAGATAACATGTAATATGAGGAAAACCTGTAAAATGCCAAAAGAATGGAGAGAGAACAAAAACACGAACAAAAATAACGGAACAACAAATAATTAGAGCAATGAGAAGAATTCATTTAGCAAATATATAACCTTAATTTTCACTTTTGGAAATCCATTATTTGTTTCCTCTAAGTTTCCTAAATGATAAATTAGTAATACTTATAGCTGTAATCATTAACTTTGTTTACTTCTTTAGCTGTCAGTGGCATTCATTTTGTGTTGAGTTTCAGGTTTCCCTTCCTAATAATTCTTTCCTGTCCACCAATCTAGAAATGATAAAAAGTGAAAAGAACAACTGGGGCATTATGCATTATATTGAAATCTATTCATGCCATTCTACAAAAGGCTACAAATTGGAATGGCTGAAATTATCTACTTCTCTTTTGTGTTGCATTTTAGGAATATCAATGAAATTTGAAATGATATAGTAAAATGGAAAGTTTGAACAGGAATTATATATTGAAAATGTGACAAAAGAGGGAGACTGAATCATCTTAGACTCTTGAGAAGGGAGTATGCTTGTAATTTTGCATTTTTTTAGACAAAGCATTCTAATTTACCTGGAAGCCCACCTCGTATTTCATTTCCTAGTCATATAACAGAGATTGTTACAGTTAGAATAGTTCCCTTTCTCCACATAAATGGACAATTTAGAGAGGTAGATTCATTTAATTTTATAGTATGAGAAGCATAGAGGTATAATGGAAAGAATAAAGTCTTTGTAGTCAGAGAAACTTAACACTTACCAGTTGTGAAACCTTGAACAAACAAGTAGAATTTTTAGCTGCAATTTTTCTCATGTGAATGATGGAGTGGGGTTGGGGGAAGTATATCTACCTTGCAGGCAGCTACAAGCATAAATCATATATCATATAAGAATTTGTAGAATAAATAATTATAGTCTTATGCCTTCCATCAGAGTACTCAGATGTGAATACTGGTATATAAATTTTTCCAAAGGTAATTCAATAGTAATGTAAAGTATGTATTTAAAGTAGCATCATTAGCTCTATAAACTAACAAAAATAGTTAACTTTTATAATAGAATTCTTGTAATTTCTATATTAATATTTTGTATTAATTATGATTTATTTCTGGCATTTCCATTTGATTTTTTTTACAATCTCCATCACCGTGCTAAAATTTCACATCTATTCAAGCAAATTCCCCACCTTATTACATAATTCCATGTATTCTTTATCTTGTGGATCAGAGTCATTTTAAAGTACTTGTTCCATAGTTCCAATATTTGGATTATCTCCATATCTTGTTGTGTTTATGGCTTTTTTCTTGAAAATGGGTATATTTTGCTTGTTCATTTTAAAGAGTGTATTAAATATTGTAATAGAAGAAAAGAAGAGGATGAGGTAAATATATTTGTATTAGTCAACTTATCATTGTTGTAATAAAATAACTCAGAAAAATAACATAAGGGATAAACTATTTTGGTTCATTTTTTCAGGAGTTTCAGTTCATGTTTGGTTGGTCTATTGCTGTGAGCTTGTGGATAGATAGGGCATGGTGGAGCAAAGCTGCTCCACTCATAGCAGCTAGAAGCTGAGGAGGGAAGGTTCCAATGACAAGATATAATCCCCAAGAACTCACTTTATTCAACTGGGCCCTTTGTCTTCCAGTTACCAACCACCTCCCAATAGTCCACTCAATTATAAAACCATCAGTGGGTTAATTTATTGATGAAGTCAGAACCCTCATGATGTAATCATTTCCCAAAAAGACCCAACTCTGGACATTGATGCATTAGGGACTGAGACTTCATTAGATGAACTTTGGGGGGATGTCTCAGATCCAAACCATAACATTATGTAATTCTGAAAATGAGCACTTCTCTCTTATCTTTCACGATGTTATATGGGGTTTGAGTAGATGGAGTTACTATTGAGGTGGTTCTGGAGTTTTGTTGTTGCTATAGCAACCATCAGAAAGACCAGTACACAGCTCAAAGTCTTCCAGGGAAAGACTGCTGCTACTCCATGATTAGTCTGATACCTGGAGTGCTAAAGGGATTTCTGTCCATCTGTTCCATCTCAGCTTTCAGCAGGTTTTGTATACATGCTCCTTCCCCAGTGGAAACACATCGCTATGCTCTTTTAAGTTCATGATCCTGGGCTCAAAAATATATTATGTCCTTATTCCCATGAGAGTGGCGATAGGCCTCTCCCAGATGCTTCTATACTCTTCCACCCTATGAAAAGCAGATCTTTGCCTGATCTTAGGAGGAGAGAATTTCCTACCTTTCTTTCAGTAACTTTTACTTTCTAGAAGAGAAGGGTTTGGGAAAATGGATTTGATTTTATGCCTGCTCATCATGGAGTGGGGCTTCCTTCTGCCTTCTGGCCTATGTTGAATATTTCTTGCAAGTACCCAATAGAGGTCCATGGAAAATAACTCTTGAGTGAATAAAAAATCTTTCTGGCTCCATTTTCAAGGACACTCAAATATCACAAAAATTCCCAGCCCACACCTGACTTTTTAAGAACTCATTATAATTTATGTATTTTTATCTGCTCATATGGTTGGTATTTCTTCCTCCAGTGCTCTTCCAAAGTGAATAACTGTTCTCTTCTTGGAGAAGATTGTGGTATTTGAACTCACATTAGTGTTTTGTGATATAAGCTACATAATTGTCTACAAAAGGATACTTTCCTTGATTATTCAGCTTCTTCTCATGGAATAGAGAAATATTCAATGTTCCTATATCCTAGGCAAAAGTGGAACTTGATTGTGATGTAAAACCCGAAAGTATTTTACTTTCTTGGGACATGTACATTCAACATTTAATGATTCCAGATACCCTTATTTTAGAGCACTGCATATTTACTTATTTCTATTTGAAGTAGACTGGATTAGAAAAGTGATATTTCAAACATTAAATTTAGCAAAATGTACTGAGGATATATTATCTACGAATCACATACTGGGAAGAGTGTGGATGAAAAGTTTAAAAAAACAGTGTCTACTGTCTTTCACTTTTTTAATTCAAAGAAGACAAAAGATGACTCAAAAATATTCTGTATATTCAAAATCCATTTGTGAAATACAATTTGTAATGCTTAAAATAAGATTTGCCACACTCTCCAAAATTCTATTAAAAAATGTAGAACCTGGCCTCTGGCTAATTTCAGGGAAAGAGATTACAGATGAGACAAAAGGATAAGGAGAAGAGTGTGATATTTACTGATAGCTCATTCTTAAGAGTTTAGTCACCAAGCAGTTTCATTCAATTCCATTTGTGAAGATGAAACATGCAAGAAAGGCTCCAGAATTTTACCTCGTTGAAATGTCAGAGAACTCACAATTTTCTGAGCAGTTGTGATACTTTAAAAAAATTTTTTTTATCAAATACCTCTAACAATAGAGAAGAAAGACTGGAATTCCTGTAGAGTGGGACCATCACTCAAATAGTCTTAGGAAGGCTGCCTTTCATGTTTTATTTCCATATACACCTTACTAAATTAAATATGCACTTTATTCTTTACCCAAGTCTCCTCACAGACACAATCAGTATTATTTAAATTTCAGCAAGAAACTCAACAGGGCTCACAAGTTTTTGAGTGCTGATGATTTTGTTCCTCATTAAGTCTGAGTCTAATGAAACTAAACAGAAAGTTCTGGTTGGATTCCCTGGTCACCCCTATCTGTGTTTGTGAATTGTTCTAATTGGCATGAATTGAAAGTTCTTATTATCACTGATAGTAACCCAGAGACAATTCCAATTTGGGTTTAAATGGTCCTATCCAGACAAGGATAACTGAACAAACTAAAACAGCCTAATGTGTTTATGGCAGATAAATACCAATTAAGTGCTAGAAGTGACATCAATTTCTTCTGTGTAGTTTCAGGTTAAGAGACATTTTGTTCCCTTGAGTTTGCAGAGAGGGAGTCACAATCTTACAAGAAGAACGAAAACATTTTTCCTTCTGAATGTGAGATTGAAAATTATATGAAATAAAACTGATTTCACTTCTAAGCAGTAAACTCCACCACTCGAGTGTCATATTAATTACAACAGCTGATTACAAGTAACATATACCAAGTCTGAACTAGCTTTATCAAGTGTAGAATTTATTCTAAAGGATACATCTATTTGAAACATTAAAATGTTTCCCAAGGAAGACAAGGGCAAACTGCAGTTGTGTCTCAGGATAATGCTTGAAACAAGAAATCAAAATCTTCCAGGTTTGTGCCCCATCTTCGCCTGGAATCATTTTCTTTTTGTTTTGTAGACTGACTTCCCCCATTCATGGCAGAATATTTTTGCTAACATTCCCTGATTCTTATATTTCATGTTGAAGGCTTTCAGCGAGTTGGATTCAATTCCAACTCCCAAGTATAAATTCTCAGGATATCCTTAATCATGCACGCGCACATGCACACACACACCCAAACACATACTCACACACATGTACTTTCAGGTACAGATAGGTAGATATACACATAGATATATCTATAAATTACATTTTATATAACATATTCAATGTAGGCTATCTGTTACCAGTATGAATGTGATTTTATGCAGAAGTTTTGAGAGGTGATTAGAAAATGTGAACCAAAAGTTATAGAAACCATTTTCACCTAGCTATAGCAACTTAATTTTGAAAAGATTCCTAAAAATTTTGGTGGTATGTGTATATATATATATATATATGTATACACACACACACCCACACACACACACATACATACATACATCAGTGTGTGTGTGTGTGTGTGTGTGTTTGTATCAAGATTATTTTAAAAGCAAAAATGATAAAACTGTTTCCCAAATCAGGCACAATATTAATTTTCATGGGACCATATGAGATAATTCATCTACCTATTTGAACTGTGTTTTGATAATACCAGAAGCTCCCATTATTATTTTAAATGGAGAAAGAAGCCTATCCAGTTACTTGTATAATGTAATAATAATTAAATAAGGAGAAATGTAAAGATATGAAAGAATTATACTAAAAAAAAACAGTCACAGGGCTTTCAAAATCCATTTTTCTCTAGCTTTAAAATTTAAGTGTAATTCATGAATTAATTGATCACAGAATTTTAAGCATCAATGTCAATAAGTGATCCCTTTTATGTAATTTTTTCCTAATCATTAGTTTTACTCTATTTTTTACTTGATTCCTCAGCTAAGTTACTTAAATAATAATTGACCTCCACACAGACTACTTTTCATCTCTGAAGATGTCTTCATCTTAAAATTTTAT
The DNA here is from genome assembly GCA_004027875.1 of Aplodontia rufa. Classification (NCBI taxonomy): domain Eukaryota; kingdom Metazoa; phylum Chordata; class Mammalia; order Rodentia; family Aplodontiidae; genus Aplodontia; species Aplodontia rufa. The sequence goes on along the minus strand of PVKS010031413.1, from coordinate 9,594 downwards.
TTCCTCCTCAATGAATACATGTTTAAATTTAGTACTTAACATACACATTTCACTTTTCATATTATATTACCAGTCAAAGCTGTTCTTATTTTATCAGTCATTGGATCTTTCTACTGATGTCTGCTGAAGAGTTTGCTATAGTTATACCATACTGTCATACTTTATTTTGATTGTACTGGTTTCCAAGCTGTGAATTCACTGTGTATATGCCAAAAGGAGTGATTTGTTTCTTGTATGGCATGACACTTTTTTCTATCTTGTTAAAATGATCAGTTGAATATTTGAATCATACCTTCATGATGTGGGCTACTTTAAACAAAAGTGTACATTAAAAATTTATGACTGATCAAGTCAAAAAATGCCTCAATCAGTTAATTCTTGCTGAGTTTCAATCACTGTAATGCAGTTCATCAACATTTAACAATAAGAAATGTCACACACAAAAAGCTTTTTTAAGAAAGGATTTCGCAACAAAATGGCTTATGTGTACTGGAGCATAGGAAACTAAAATTTTAGTGCTTAATCCTAGATAGATGAAGAGGAATATCTAAGGGAATGTTAAGAAAGTTCACTTCCTTGCCTGGTTACGCAATGTTGATTTTTTCTAGCATGCCTGAAACCCATATAATTACACTTCTTTGCAATCCTAGTTATTGTGTGTAGATCCATTAAAATATGTTAGGGACAGAGATTAAACAGCATAACATCTATTTAAAAAATTGAAAAACCTACAGTGAGAGAAAAATACAAGCTTACTTAGTGTTTTGAAGGCCTCTAGTCCTGACAAAAGTAAAATGAGTCATTGATATCCATAAGATCCAGAATGACACCTTTATTTTTTATTCAGCATTTTTCAAATCATAGAGCCCTTTGAAAAATCTATGGAAGATTGCTGACTCTCAGAAATATAAACTCATAAAATCTTGCTCACAGTTTTAGAGTTTCTTTCCATGGTATAGAAAGCCCATAGATCACAAGATAACAATGTAAATTGCTTGTTTTTTGCTAGACATTTTAATGTGCCCCGTGAAGATAATAGCTCGCTTAATTCTCACAATAATTCTATGGGTTAGCTTTTACTTTTTTGTTGGATGAGGATGCTAAATAAGAGAGAAGTCATATAAATAAATTTAGAAAATCCAGTCAGTAAGTAGCAAGAATGGATTTTGAATCCAGACAATGATTACAGAGCATGTATGTTGAGTAAAGATGCTATATTTCTTCCTGAAGGGAGAAAAACTATAATAAAGAATCATATGACAGAATTTTGGATGTGAAGAAACACATAGAGATTATCTTTCCAAACCTTCTTTTGTTTCATTTGAAGAAACTGAGTTTCAGATCATCATTCTTAGAGCTAGTCCATAGAGCTAGTTAGTGTTACAGCAACAGATCAAGTGGAAACATTCCTGCAAAACTCAAAAAAAGTTTAATCAATGCTCTCATTATAATTATTTTGCAGTTAAGAAAACAGTGGTGCATTGTTAATATACAGCACAGCTACCATCCAAACCCAGGTAGAATTATTTAGTACTAAAGCCACTGTAATATTATAATTCAAGAAAGGTAATCCTTTATAATTATTTTAGTAGACACTTAGGATAATTGCAGTACTGTTAAAATTTGGAAATTAAAATTTTTTTCTTTACAAATTTCAGAAGTTCTGGACATTCTGCTTTATGATCGTTTTAATGTTCTCAAATCAGCAAGTAATTTTTTTAAGTGTGCCACCATTTGTGCAAACTCTACATATGAGAATATAAAGTCATATACATATACATATATGAACTTTATAGATGCATGTATGTAATTTACATATAAATACATTACGAACATGTATAACCACAGCATGTACACCCATGTGTACGCACATATACATAGACACAAGTATTCAAATTTTATATGTTAGTCATAGAGGAAAACAAGTTGACAATTTGGCTTAAGAAAGTATTTGTAAAGAATATAATTTATAATACAAGTTAGAATTTGTAATGATACCATGGATAACTCAACAAAGAAAATCTGAAATCCTTCTGTTGTTTGTTGTATGTGATGTAATAAAAATATATATTTTCACTACAATTTCTAAATCTTTTGTAATTCTAGACTATATTTTCTCTACAAGTTCAACTCAATTGTTCCTACCTGCAAACCAATGAAGTTAGTTTGTTAACTTTTTTTTTTTCCCTGGCTCTGGGCTTGAACCAGGGTACGCATGTATGCTAGGCAGTGAGGAATTTTAAAAATATTTAATTTACATCTATTTAAATTACTTATCAATCACAGGTGTTAAAAAAAAAAAGAACCAATGGCATAATAAAGTTGAGAAAAAATAGCTTTCATTAAGAATCTTGGAAGAAATTGTCATTAACCACTTGTCATCAATATTAGCAACTGAAGCTGAGTAGAACTGATTGTATGACTCTGAACTTTTTTCGCTCTGCCACTCAGATCATCTATTAACTTTGGCACCTGATTAACTCTCAAAGATGTCTCTTCATTTGATTAGCTCCCTGGACTTCTTTCATATTCTCAGCAAAAATTTTCTGAACTCTGTCCTCAAGGATTAAGTCTACTGCTCTTTTACTAACTGCAGAATTTCCCTGTTTATGCTGGAAAACTGGCCTTTACTCTATTTATACTTTTTTGGCTGGATCGTTCATAAACACTGGCTTAAGACTTCCTTATTTGGTGAAGAGGGAACTCCTAAACTGTATTTCAGCTTAAAGTGCTTTCTATATTTGGCACAGGGTATAAATAAGCAGTCTCAGTATTGACTGTTGCTGTTACAAGAACACGCTGAATTTCTTTAGAATTTACTCTTCCCTTAAATTGTTTTTAGATTGATTTCTGTCTATGCTAATACTTAGCCATGTATAAGAAATGCATATTTGCTTGCATGTTTAAATTGTGAATGGTAAACTAGAGGGAAAGACCAAGATAGAAAAACACAATATGTTCTAAATGGAAGAGTTTTAACAAGTTTTTAACAATTTATTTATAACTTATCCATCAGTTCATTTTAAATTTATGTAACAGGATTTGACCTTCTGTTTGTTTTATAATAAAGAAGCTTTATGCACTGTTATTGAATTGTATTCCACAGAATACATTTACTATTTACCTGCTATCTTAATTGGCTTTACCATAGGATAATACTGTGTAAAAATATTCAAATTTCAGTAACTTACAACATCTATTTCTTATTAATATATCTGCTTCAAGCTTTGTTTTACATTTAAGTCAGCTTCATATGCTTTTCCTTTTGGAAGAAATAGCACCTGAGGCATGATTTTCCATTACTATAGGGAGGAAGGGCCAAGAGGATTGAAAACACTTCATGGTTCTTAAATCCCTAGCTCAGACTGACAAACTCTTATGTCTTCCCATGTCCCATTAGTTAAGGCAAGTCACATAACCAAGTTCACATCAGTGAGGTGTGAAGTATAATCCACCCACAATGAACCATGGCAAGTGAGGAGGATGAATGAATTATGACCAAACAATGCAAACTACCAACATGCCCATAAACTTTTAATGCAATTAAGTATACAGTTAATGATAAAAGTCTATTTTAACATTAATTTTGCACTAAGCTCTTGTTGAATACTATGCTTGGTGCTTTGCAGGATATCTTACCAGTACAAAACCAGGAGGTTGTTATATGATTATTTCCACTTTGCAGAATGAAAACCTGAAATTTGGTGTTCCTCAAGAGCTTTGTCTTAGGTTACAAAGCTAGTACATAATCAAACCGTGAGTCTTAGGTCCAGTGAGTTATTTTGAATTATTCAAAATCTAATGAAGCAAGTACTGGTGTAAGAAGTTAATTAGGGAAGTGACCCCTGGAAGCATAAAGGAGGATGTAAGGAATGCAAGTCAGTTGGTCATTCTGCATTCAATATCTTATGGAACCCTTGAGGAGCCTTACAGAACATTATTAACCACTGTTCCACTGGGCTCTATATCCATATATTTCTGTTATTTTTGAGGGTTGATCCTGGGAGAACTAAATCTCTATTGCTTCTAGGCTGCACTGCTGGTCAGGTTACTGAACAATTCTAGAATCTAAGAAAGCCTCAATATAAAGAAACAGAGATGGGGATGCTTTTGGTGAGAAAAAGTAATGTTCTGCAGAATTTATTCACAATAATTATAAATAAACTCAGGGTTGACCCAAGTAAATAAGGCATGAGTAATTATCCACATCTACCATAACATTGTCTTAACTCATACTCCATGGTGTAAATTGAGCAAATATATCTTATTGATTTTAATATCCCTTTTTAATATAGCCAAAAGACCCTGTTTTTGACCATTTATCTATTTCTAAGGCATCTCATTATTATATTTGGAAATGACTGTTGTGCACTTTTGGCTGACAGTTTCCCTTTTTATTTACAGAAAGAAAATTTGCAAACTATTAAAATAGACAATTATATACCAGAGAATAATATGTTTTTACAGTTTTCAGAGTAGAAATTGAATATTTTAAAAGAAAAAATGACTAGGCTGAAATATGGAAATAGGTATCTAGTTCGGAGTTCTGCTACAATATCCAAGTAGTTAATTTCACCTCCAAATTATGTCAGAAAACTTGACCTTATTTTGATGTAATCTACCATGATTATTATTTCACCAAAACTAAAGGCAATCCTTCTTATGACACACTACCAATGTGTATTTCAAGTCTCTATATTAATTAATATTAACTTATTTTCCCATGACAAGCCTGCACACATATTCATGTTCAAACAAGATAATTTGAAATCATTTTATATATTGTAAAGTGCCACAGAAATATTCATTTTGTCCATTTATTAAAACCAGATTTCATTCCTTTGTAAATGAAGAGGAGTAATCTGTGCTTGCATTTTACATTGTGTTTCTGTTTTTCAATCAAGAAGATTTTAAGTTCCACATATTCACAAATACTACTAAAATTTTATGAATCATTAATACAACTGCCATCTAGAATTTTATCCATATTTTTATGAGACAAAATAATTTATACAGGCCCATGGGAAGTTGTGATTTATCTGAAAGTAAATGTTTATAGATTTTCTCCTCACTTTTTCTTCAGGCTTTTCAGTATTAATATCTATCATAAGTATGTCACTTTTTGTCTTCATAATTCTGTCCTGCTTTTTATTTTTCTCATGATGCAGATAGAGACAATGTGACACATAGTGGTTAAGTAACTTCCCCAAGGTCACAGACCTAGTAAGAAATGGGGCTGATATTTGAATTTAGGCTAGGTCGTTCTGGACATAATATATTTAACCACTGGCTTATAGTGTAATTTTTAAGGGAATAAGAATGGACCATTTGTACCATATATCTATCATAGAGCATTCTCTTTTTTCAACTTGCACCACCTAGTAGCTTTTCTTGGAGTTCTGATCTCTCTTCCATTCTAATATGATACTTCTATCTTATTGTTATTACATTCAATTTCATGACAACTTCTACAACAATACATACAATATTTCTATAAGTCTTGTATTGTTTTCTCTATATGGCATTGTTATGTGTGTTCATATACCAGTATGTGACTATATGAAGTCCTCACCATAAATTTTATTTGCCCATGTAGCATATATTATATGATTAAATGGCAGGAAATGGGAGGACACTTTTATTCAGTATGTGCTGACTTAGCTTTCCAGATTATTCCCTGGATCCTTCAGCTCCCGAAAATAAAAAGCAATTGACCTACATGAGAAAGAGGCAATAATTGTGGTGGAGGCAAAGGGTCAGACAGGTCAACCATAGCATTTTACATAATGTTAAAAATCATGACAGTCATGAAAGTAGAATAAAGACCATTTTCGCCACATTGCAGAATGTAATTCACACAGACAAGTCAAGGCAGATAGTTTGCAAGAAATATTATCTCATTTTTTCATTTCTTATAAGAATGAAAATAGAAATACTTCAATCTTAAGCCTAGATTTTTGATTTTACCTCAGGTTGTTTATTTTTATTTAATTCTGCCAAAAATAACCAGTAAATTATCACAAAAAAGTTAAATGTGATGACATTGCCAAAGTTAGATTTTGAGGGATATACTGAAAAATAGTTTCAAATCTAGTATGTGCATAAGGGATATTTTGATGAACTGATGATTAATTCAGAAGTTCTGTTGTTAAGGAAGCAGCCTAAGCAGATTGGTAGAAGGAAATCCCATCACCCTAGGAAATAGTAGATCTATTATTTAATTTCATTATTGGTTGATCATTTAATTCATTCAATATACTCTTAATAATGTCACATGTCTGCTTAAATATACCATCTTGCATGCCAGAATTTCTGAAGACATTATATTGTTCCTATCTAAAGGATCACATTGAAGAGGGAATGGGCATAACTTGGGATGCATAATTGAGAAGAAAAAAATATTTGTACATATGCTTGTTATATGTTTGTTAAAATAGTTGTGTATATGTGTATATACATATTTTGTATGAAATATGTGAAGTATATATAGTTAGTAAAATGCTAATGTTTATGTACATATCAGAGGAACTGGTTGATGAACCAACTATATCAGGAAGAAGTATGTTTGTGAAAATGCTCACATTTGTACTAGATATGAAGAGTGAAAATTCTCAGGTCACATTCTAGAGACTTTGTGGACAGAGCATTGAAACAAGAAAGTATATGGCTTATTCATGGAGATATTTGGTTTGTGTAGCTTGAGTACACCTGGTAGATGCATGTTAAGTTAAGCGGTAAGTGTATCTGCCAACAGGCTTAATGGATAATAAGTTTAGAAAATTGTGTTGGAGTCAAATTGTTAACGTCCATACAATGCTACCCTAAATAATCCAGCCTTCAGCCTCATGGTAAGCATTTCTCAAATTTGCATCATGACTCCAGAGTTATTTATTTGGAAATTAAGTGGATACTGATGCCACTAATTGACAGCAGGAAAAGTATAAGTGAATTTATTGGTGATTATGAATGGTATTGTTAAGATGCTGGCAGTACATCTAGGTGAAGGCATTAGTTAGGGTCAACTCTGTCAGTTTGAAGCTTGTGACATTACTCAAGATGAAAAATGTAGATTTAGTTAACATCACCATCAACATATAGAGGTTATTGGAATGGAGTTTAGGAGTCACATTGCTTAGGAAGAATAAACAGAGTAGAGCAAGAAGAGACAAAGGATAGATAAGACCCAGGTGTAATGCTAATATGTCTAGGGTGAAGGGCAATTAAGTCAGTGAAAGAGATTAGGCAGAAGCCCTTGTATTGGAAGGAGAACCAGGAGACATTGATATTTTGGAAGACCAGAATGCTGTGCATTTTTATTAGTAGCCTTAGCCATTATAGAGAATCCACATACTATATGTCCATGTGTCCATTGGCTTGTTGCTCCAACAGCTTTATTTTAAAGGTACATTTATCTCATGGGCTTCAGGCTGCCATATCCAATATATATATATATATATATATATACAATATATACCATTCAAATATATATATTGGAGATTATATATATTTTATATTTCAGAGCTTAATATGTCCACAAAACCAGGTACTCTTCTTTCTGGGATCTCTAGACTTCATACTGAATAATATCACTGATTGCTCCAATCCCAACTCCCCTCCAATTAACAACTAGCTCTTATCAGTAATACATATTAAATATATCTTATAAACATCTACTTCTCTCCCGACCTACTGCAATTCATTAGTATAAACCTTCATCTCTCCTCATATAGATTATAGGTATAGTCAGCTAACTGATCTTACACCCAGTCGACAACTCCCTTTCTCTCACATCCTGAAAGTTGTGCCTGACTTTTTGTGTTTTTTTTTTTTTTTTGCTTTATTTTATTTTTGGTACCAGGAATTGAAACCATAGCCAGTCAATCACTGAGCCTCATCTACAGCCCTTTTTATTTTTTATTTTTGATACAAGTTCTTTTTAAATTGCTTAAGGCCTCACTAATTTGCGGAGACCGACTTTAAACTCACAATTCTGCTATCTTATCCTCCCGAGTTGCTGGTATTACAGGCATGTGCCACTGTATCCAGCATTCTTGATGTTTTTATTTTCTGAAGTTTTCTTTTCTGCCCTGTTTGCCTCTCTGCTCTTAATTAAATTTCAGGTAGATGGCATTTATTCGAGGAATGCTGGATATTTCAAGTTCATTCCCTTAATATATTCTTTTGACATAGAGTATTTTATTATTTCCTAATTCACAGAATTTATCAGTACACCTGTATTTACATATCTATTCTGTTTTGTGTCTCTTTTTCTTACTAAGGATTAATGACAAATGGGTAGGAACATTATCTTTCTCATGGTTGCTATTATACCACTAGTATATACTTGTTGGATGTAATATGTCTTAGAGATGAAATTGTTTCCTATCACTGTTATAAATCTTATTATAAATTTAGCAGCTTAAAACTCCATAAATTTATCACAGAACAGTTTTGCAGACCAGAAACCCAAAATGGGCCTTACTAAGCTAAAATCCAGGCATCTGTGGGATTGTGTGAATTCTGCATTATCTAAAGATTACACACCCATATTCCTTGGCTCATGGCCTTTTGTCTACACCTTCAAAACCAGCAACACTGGGCCAAGTCCTTATTCAGTTATCTCTGATTCTTCCCCTTTTATCACCCTTGTGATTACTTTGGGCCCACCTGGATACTTATAATAATCTCCCTATCAAGAGTAAGCTGATTAGCAAGTGGGATTCCATCTGTAACCATAATTCTCCTTTGTCATGTAACATAATTTCTTCACAGATGTCAGGGATTAGGACTTGGATATCTTTGGGGGCCCAACATTCTGCTTAATAGGATAATATAATTCATTTCAGCAAAGCAGAAAAATGAGAGGAGCAGTGAAAATTAAATCTGTGTTTCATTACTTTAAAATACCGTTGTTGATCATTACTATGTACTATATTCTATGGTAAGTGCTGAGAATACAGTTCTGATCCAGATAGTCTCTACCTTGGGAATGTGAAATGATATAGGTAATGTTATTTAAAACAACTTTTATAAGATAATTAGCATTGAAAACTGCATTGCATTGATTGCAGAGTGAATGGGAAATGAGACCTTTTTGACACTGTTACTCAGTTTTTTGTGTGGATGTTTAATTATTTTAGACCTCCTCATTATAAAATGACCACTAAAGTCACCTTAGACCCTAGATATCTAAAATCCTATGATCAAAAGCTATTATTCAGATTTAATGGAAATCATTTTTCATACCATTTTTCATTCTAACCTCCTCCATTCTACATTGCTATTTTGGAGCATTAATAGCATGGTAAATCCATTTTCTAAATATGTCCTGAGTTTGGAGCCTTTCTCTTATAATGCTTCTAAGTATCACATAACTTTATCAAATGTTTACCATTAATCCATATTCTTCATTCCTTTTTTTCTCATTTTTGTTAGAAGCAGAATAGACTGACTTTAAAACCACTTGCCTATTATCTCATAGTCTTTTTTGTTAAAGTGAAATAAACTCATATCCCTTTGTTTCTTCCATATGTGTATTTCTAAACTTATTAATTTTAATATTCCTTTCTATGACTATTTATTTTGACTCTCATG